>LTAE01004250.1:7527-26698 GCA_001647135.1 Pontederia paniculata | reverse complement strand
TCTCTCTCTCTCTCTCTCTCTCTCTCTCTCTCTCTGCCTTTGGATCCAGATCTAAGATTTTTAACACCAATATTATATAAACGATAGATTCGCCCCGCGACCCCATGTCTAGCGCCCAAATATAGTGAGGTACTAAGGAAAGCGTGACACTCGCAGCAGGAGGCGGAGGAGAGGAGAGTGGGAGCTCTGCACCCTGTTCCCCCGTTGCTTGCTCTCTTTCCTTTTACCTCTCCTGTCTCTGATCTGACGTATAAAAAGGTGATCTTGAGCATTATTTTTGAGAGGAAAGAGATCTTTTACATTTGTTTGGAAGGAAAAAAAAGAATTGACGTTTGACGTTTGTTTGCAGGAAAGGAGCGATCTTTAACATTTGTTTGCATCGAAAGATCGTTCCTTTGCAGTAAAGGAGAGATCTTTGTGTGTTTATTTGGTGGGAAGAGGCGATTCCTGGTGTTGCAATGGAGCGCGCTCGGAGAGTAGCGAACAGGGCGATCCTCCGCCGCATCATTTCCCAATCGAGGCCGTCGCCGGCGATCCCTGGCACCG
Source organism: Pontederia paniculata (assembly GCA_001647135.1). Taxonomy (NCBI): domain Eukaryota; kingdom Viridiplantae; phylum Streptophyta; class Magnoliopsida; order Commelinales; family Pontederiaceae; genus Pontederia; species Pontederia paniculata. The sequence continues at coordinate 26,152 of LTAE01004250.1, read as the reverse complement.
CGAGGACCACACGCCATCTCTCCTCTTTCGCCCCGTCCTATCTTTTCCCCGCCACCAACCCCCTCCTCGGCCCTGCGGCCGCCGCCGACGCCATTTTCCGCAATGGGCAGGCGCGGTCCATCACCACCGAGGCCCTCCGCCCCTCGGACACCTTCGCCCGGCGCCACAACTCTGCCACCCCCGATGAGGAGTCGGCCATGGCCGCCTCCTGCGGCTTCTCCTCTCTCGACTCCCTCATCGATGCGACGGTCCCTAAGTCCATCCGTGCCCCGACAATGAAACTCCCCAAGTTCGACGGCGGCCTCACCGAATCCGAGATGATCGCCCACATGACGTATCTCGCTTCGAAGAACAAGGTTTTCAAGTCCTTCATCGGCATGGGCTACTACAACACCTTTGTCCCCGCCGTCATCCTCCGCAACATCATGGAGAACCCCGCGTGGTACACACAGTACACACCCTACCAGGCCGAGATCGCCCAAGGCCGCCTTGAGTCCCTTCTCAACTACCAGACCATGATCTCCGACCTCACTGCCCTCCCCATGTCGAACGCCTCCCTCCTCGACGAAGGCACGGCCGCCGCCGAGGCCATGGCCATGTGTAACAACATCCTGAAGGGCAAAAAGAAGACCTTTTTGATCGCCTCCAACTGCCATCCCCAGACCATTGACATCTGCAAGACCAGGGCCGATGGCTTCGACATCAAGGTGGTCGTCGCCGACCTCAAGGATTTCGACTACAAGTCCAACGATGTGTGCGGAGTCTTGGTTCAGTACCCTGGAACTGAGGGAGAGGTATTGGATTATGGCGAGTTCATCAAGAATGCGCACGCCCACGGTGTGAAGGTGGTCATGGCGAGTGACTTGTTGGCCTTGACGGTGCTGAAGCCACCGGGCGAGCTGGGGGCCGACATTGTCGTAGGTTCGGCACAGAGATTTGGGGTGCCCATGGGATATGGCGGTCCCCATGCCGCGTTCCTGGCCACATCGCAGGAGTACAAAAGGATGATGCCCGGAAGGATCATCGGTGTCAGTGTCGATTCCACAGGAAAGCCTGCTCTTCGGATGGCAATGCAGACCAGAGAACAGCACATCAGGAGAGACAAGGCCACAAGCAACATTTGCACTGCTCAGGTATTGTGTTTATCTGCCTATTGTTTTTCCATCTCAGAAAATTACCACTTAGTCAGTTCATACTTTATATAAAATATGTTAGTTAATTTGAATGCAAAAATGAAATCTTTAGTTAATTGGCAGAATCATGTATTGGATAAATAGCTAATTACACTGTATTGTGTACTCATAAGAAAATTTATTATCTTTCATCTGAACACTATTAGGCACTGCTTGCGAACATGGCTGCAATGTATGCGGTGTATCATGGTCCTGAAGGCCTCAAGACTATTGCCCAGAGGGTTCATGGTCTTGCCGGTGTTTTTGCGCTGGGATTGAAGAAACTGGGAACTGTGACAGTCCAAGATCTTCCATTCTTTGATACCGTCAAGGTTACATGCTCAAACGCGAAGGCATTTGCTGATGAGGCTTACAAGAACGAAATAAATCTGAGGATTGTGGACTCCAACACTGTATGCAATCTTATCATGAATTATATTTATGGATTGTCATAGTTCATAAGCTAGTTACATGACACTTAGGTTTTCATTAAATCCCGTCCTCCCGTTTCAGATAACTGTTGCCTTTGATGAGACTACAACCCTTGAAGATGTGGATAAGCTGTTCAAAGTTTTTGCTCATGGCAAACCTGTGAGTATCTTATTCCAACTTTGTTTCGGATGAAATATATACTATTTCTGCACTAGAAGGGCAAATGAGACTGATAACTGATTATTGTTCTCAGGTTAACTTTACCGCTGAATCCCTTGCACCTGAGTTCGAGACAGCAATTCCAAAGGGACTAGTCAGAAACAGCCCATATTTGACACACTCAATCTTCAACTCGTACGACACATTCACATATCCTTCTAGGAGACCTGTGTTGCCACAGCACTTAAATTCGCATTTTCTTTGCTCTCCAGGTACCACACAGAGCATGAACTGCTCCGGTACATGCACAAGTTGCAGTCCAAAGATCTCTCCCTATGCCACAGTATGATCCCTCTTGGATCTTGCACAATGAAATTAAATGCTACAGCTGAGATGATGCCAGTGACTTTCCCCAACTTTGCCAACCTTCATCCATTTGCCCCGGTTGATCAGGCTCAAGGTTATCAGGTAAATTAGTATTCTCATTTAATTCTGACCAACTTTGACTGTTGAACTTACCTAATTTGGTTTACACAATATATCCTAACTCTGACAACCTTGAGTGTTGGTCTCCTTTAACAGGAGATGTTCAATAATTTGGGGGAGCTTTTATGCACAATCACAGGATTTGACTCTTTCTCATTGCAACCAAATGCTGGTGCTGCTGGAGAATATGCAGGGCTCATGGTTATTCGTGCATACCATCTGGTAAGTCATCTAAATATGTTTTTGAAGCTCAACTTTTGTTTCAGAACTAAAGATGAATTGGAAGTCTTTTGTGCTAATGTTCTTGTATTGTGGAGCAGTCAAGAGGAGATAGCCATAGGAATGTCTGCATCATACCTGTGTCAGCTCATGGTACAAATCCTGCAAGTGCCGCTATGTGCGGGATGAAGATTGTTGCTGTTGGTACTGATTCCAAGGGTAACATTAACATTGCGGAACTGAAAAAAGCTGCTGAAGCAAATAAGGAAAATCTGGCTGCTCTGATGGTAAGGGTAGTTGCAGTTTCAAAGTTTCATGATTTGATCAATTATAGATGAATCCCTATATTCGTCATGTTATTTATATATTCAGCACCGATATGTTGAAAATTTGACATATTTGCCACTTTGTGGCCATTAGTTGATTCATGTGCAGTTGGTTGAGATGGCCTTCTTGTGTCTCAAATGTTCCTTTTCATGAATTTTACAGCTCATTTAAGTGCTGAATCATTGTTGTGCAGAGAGTTCAGTCCTGATGTTTTTTTACTCTTTGTATATCCATGATCTGTAATTGATTTTTTTATCCTCAGGTTACTTACCCTTCTACTCATGGAGTCTATGAGGAAGGCATTGACGAGATATGCAAAATCATTCATGACAATGGTGGTCAAGTTTACATGGATGGAGCCAACATGAATGCACAGGTTAGTATTTAATTCTATGATTCAGCAATTGATTTTTTTATCTTCTAACAATATGATCACAACAACTGTTCATAATATAGAAATCACATTCAACGTGGCCTCATACTGAAGTCTCAGAACAACATATGCATGCAACAGAAATGTCAAAATAATTGATTGGAGATGCTATTATTATAGAACTTCCTGATCTCTTTTTGAGGGAATAGAACTTCTGATTTGCTCAAGTTGATTTGTCTTATCAACCTTTACTATGGTTCACATGGTTTTGTAACTAAGCTTATTTTTTCTTTTAACTAAACTTTTTCAGAAGTTTATTGTGAACAGCATATCATTAGTTTCCATTCTTTTCCTGAATTTCTGCAAGGTACTACTTTGTTAATTATCTACTTGTGTGTCCTTTTTGGTCTGTAACTGAAAATAAAGATCTTCTTCTCGCTTGAGTACAAGTAGTTGTGTGACTGATCAGCACCAAGAAACAAACATACTTAAAAAAGAAAAAGAGAATCCCTATAACATGTAAAAACAGAATGAATAATCTTCCATTTCAAAGGCAGTCGCGTAAAATGACACATTCCTCAATATCAGAGCTTTCATTTCTTTTAATACTCTGCAGGAATCCTGACATTTCTTGGTGGTTCTTTTCAGTATTATAACCAGAACCAATTGCTTATGTGCAGGTTGGCTTAACAAGTCCAGGTTTTATTGGAGCAGATGTATGCCATCTTAACCTCCACAAGACATTTTGCATTCCCCATGGTGGAGGTGGACCTGGTATGGGTCCTATTGGTGTAAAAAAGCACTTAGCACCATTCTTGCCATCACATCCTGTGGTATGATATGAAATTCAATATAAACACTAACACATTTGATACATGATGATGATCTAGAATATAGTCTTTCTACTGGCTTATTTATGTATTATCTGTCACAGGTGCCAACTGGTGGTATACCAGCTCCAGAAAATGCTCAACCTCTTGGTACTATTTCTGCGGCACCTTGGGGATCTGCTCTCATTTTGCCTATCTCGTACACATACATAGCAATGATGGGTGGTAAAGGGCTAACAGAAGCCTCAAAAGTAGCCATCTTGAATGCGAACTACATGGCAAAGCGTCTTGAGGTACCCTATTTATCCTGACATCAATTTCGTCAAGTTTTTTGTTTGTCTGGTGAAAACTGCTGCCACCATTCTTTTGTGTGGCAGAAACTGGTTTCTGCTAACTAACTACAAAGAGAATATTAGTGAATTCACTTGCATCTAAAGTTAACACTACCTGTATGCTTCTTATTTTATGATGTATCTTCGATTTTGCAGAATTACTATCCCATTCTTTTCCGTGGAGTCAACGGAACTGTTGCCCATGAATTCATAGTTGATTTGAGAGGGTTTAAGGTGCCTAAACCAACCTTTTGTTTACTAGTTTTTTTTCCTTTTTGTTTCTAGATTTCTTGTTTTTATCTAAGACATTACTTCTGCGGCAGACAACTGCTGGAATAGAGCCTGAAGATGTTGCGAAGCGTCTCATGGACTATGGATTCCATGCACCAACAATGTCTTGGCCAGTGCCTGGCACACTTATGATTGAACCTACTGAGAGTGAAAGCAAAGTGAGGAATTGTTGTTTCTTGCATGATCCTTAAAACTACTAAAAGTATTAATTTTAATATTAACATCATGCAAACAATTGGTTTCTTATGCATTTATGTTTTGTCTTGCAGGCTGAGCTAGATAGATTCTGTGATGCTCTAATTTCTATCAGGGAAGAAATAGCACAGATCGAGAGCGGTAAAGCTGATATTAACAACAATGTCCTGAAGGTAAAAAGATAATGATGCCCTTCCAACTTTTTTAGAGTTTCTCACTTTGCATGAATCCATTTTTCTGATGTTGCGCGTTCAAACAAAGCTCCCTCACATAAATTTCTGAGTTAAAGAAATTAACATTATTTTTTTTCCATTTTGTGCAGGGTGCTCCTCATCCACCATCTCTTCTTATGGCTGACACATGGACCAAGCCATACTCTAGGGAATATGCAGCATTCCCAGCCTCCTGGCTCCGTGGCGCCAAGTTCTGGCCGACTACAGGTAATGTGTCATTCATTATTCCTGTTTAACAGTTAGGTGAAGTGCCAACTTAGAATCTAATGTCTGTCGTACCTTATTTCATCAGGCCGTGTGGATAATGTGTATGGCGACCGTAATCTCATCTGCACCCTTCTCTCTGTTTCACAAATGGCTGAGGAAGCTGCTGAGGCCACTGCTTAGATATTCCAGTACAACTTAAACTGTCAAAGGCCTTCCATATAGAGGAAAGCTTGTGCTAGTTATTCCTCTGAACTGTATATAAGAATCCTGGGAACATATTTCTCCTGCACACCTGCTGCAGTTACGAAAAGATCCCAATTTCCCTTCACAAACATGTTACTTTCATGGAACTAGATCGATTTTATTTCTGCATTTATCTGTCATTCTGCTTATTCTCAAAGTTAGGCGACTATTGTGAAGCATCTATGTAAACCAAGTACAAACTAAATCTGCTTTACAGAAGTTGATATTGAATAGAAAATTGGATCGTTAGTTCATTCAGAGCCTGCAGCACTATTATTGCAACAACATTTCATCCTTTTTTCCATACTTCCAAAGCCAGTTGACATGTTCGGTGCCAGAACTCTATTGGTGTTTGGATGAGCTAAAAGGTAATAATGTAAACTAAAATATTGATTTGATAAATTAGTTTTAATGGACATTTGCATAAAATGTGAAAACTGAAAAGGTAATATTTTTTAAATGAAGATAATAAGGCTAATTGAATTAGAAAATTGTAATAATAAATTTATTTTTTCTATGATATCTTCATATATAATAAAATAATTTCTTAAATAATTATAATAAATAAAATAAACTAAAAGTTATGTATAACATAATAAAATGGTTAGTTAAATTAAAATTAAAAAATAATTTAAGAAAAAAATAATAAAATAATTGCATAGAGTAAATATAAAATTGAAAATAATTTTCTAAATTATAATATTAAGATAGAAAGAGAAGAAAGAGAGGAGAGAGTAAAAAGAGAAAAGAAAATATCACGGAAATTGTCGGTATGAATTAAAATGGACGAATTTAGGGTCATGTGACTGATCACGTAATATCGAAATTAGCAAAAATTAAGCTTAAGTTCTGACTTGATTTTCATTGTCAAATGTTTTCGTGCATCAACTTCCATGTTCAGTCTTCAAGTGAGCAAGCTCCTAATAGTATACTTTCTGACGTGTTGCAGCCTGCACTGTTTTTGGCTATTGATTAGCGTTATAATCTGGTGAACTTCGACTTAAAAATCAGGTCATTTGTCAACAATTATGCTTATTCCTTTGCTTTGATTCTTATTTCAGTTTAATCAACTTCCGAAGAACGGAGAGAAAGTATTGCTTGTGCTATTTCTGGAGCTATACGTGTCCTTCTTCAATACGCTATCACTTTTAATCAATCACCACTCTATTAAATAAGTAAATATTGTCACGGCCTTTGCTCTTCCTGCATAATAGGTCTCTTAACTTGCATGATTCTCCTATTTAATCTTTCTTTCTATCATTTTCAATCATCACTCAGGACACAACTCTTATCAAGACGAAATTTCTAAGTAAGAATCAATTATGTGGCTATTAGCTTTCCTCCACGTAAGATTTTTTTCGGCCTAGATTGTCAAACATCTGAACTGCTCACATAAAGGATGCAGAGGAAGTACAAGAAGTAGAGGATATGGAAACGTAGGGGAAAGGATATTTGTATTTTCTGAAAAAAAATAACTTGTGTATACAAAGTCTTGTTATTTATATTGTTGCATTGATAAACTAAAGTGCTTAATGTAGTAACTAACTAACTATATGTACACGTATACAGTTTATACTATAACATCTTTCTGTAATACTCCCCTTAAGTTAGGCTTTATGCATATTGATTAAGCCTAACTTGGAAAGAAGATATTGATGTTGCTTTACTCCTAACCCCTTTGTGAAGATATCTGAATTGGCTTTAATAATTGCACTCCAAGTTCAACAAAAATTCTATTCAACCAAACGACTTCACATAGTGCAGCAGCCATGCTTCTATATTCATATTCGGTTGAAGATTTGGAGATAGTTTCCTGCTTCTTTGATTTCCAAGAGATCAAAGCCCCTCTGACTTTGACACAAAATACAGTTACAATTCTTCTTGTTAGCAAACAACTGGCCCAATCTACATCACAAAATACTTCCATTCTTTTTCTTTGTCCAACTTCAAAAAATAATCTTTTTCCTGGTTCGTTCTTCAAGTATTTTATGATTCTCATAGCCGCATCTAAATGAGATTGTTTTGGCTCCTGCATAAATTGACTAAGGTGTTGAACAACAAACGAAATATCAGGCCGAGTAAATAAGTCGGCCAATAAGTCGTTGATAAGGACCTGGATCAGATAAGACTGCATATGTGCTATTTTTTATAAATAGCCGATCAAACTCTGTTGAAGTTAATTTCAGATTCTGTTCTAAAGGTACATTTGTAACTCTAGCAGCACTTGTACCAGATTCTTCAATCAAATTTAAAGTATACTTTCGTTGAGTAAGTATTATACCTTTCTTTGATCGCGAAACCTTCAAACCAAGAAAATACTTCAACTCTCCAAGGCTTTTAATTATGAAACTACTCTGTAAAACTTGTTTTACTTCTTCAATAAGTTGAATGTTGTTTCCGGTTAGTAAAGTATCATCCACATAAACAAGAAAAATAACAATTTGATCATTAACCCTCTTTGTGAACAAGGAATAGTCTAACTTGCTTTGATTATAACCAGCGGCTAGAAGAACTTGAGTGAGCTTCAAGTTCCATTGACGAGATACTTGTTTAAGCCCATATAATGATTTTTGCAATCTACGCACTTTCATGGTCTTCCTCTGATTGCGAAAACCAAGAGGAAGTTGCATGTAGACCTCTTCAAATAAGTTGCCATTAAGGAAGGCATTGTTCACGTCAAGATGAAAGAGAGACCAACAATTTTGAGCAGCAACAACTAGAACCGAGCGAATTGTAGCCATTTTTGCAACAGGAGAAAACATTTATTTATAATCAATACCTTCTCTTTGATTAAATACTTTAGCCACTAATCGAGCTTTATATCTCTCCATCGCACCATCAACTTTGAGCTTAACTTTATATACCCACTTACATCCAATAACCTTCTTCCCTTGAGGCAAGTCCACAACATCCCAAGTGTTGTTTAACTCAAGTGCATCCATTTCTTCTTTCATGGCTTGAACCCACAAGGGATTTTTTGCTGCCTCAAAAAAACTTGCAGGCTCATGTACCAAATTGAACTTGGCAAGAAAGGATTGATATGGTATTGATAGATGAGCATAGGATATATAATTAGAAATATGATATAAAGAGGATTCTGAACAAGGAGCAACAATGGAAGCATTAGTAACATAGTCATGAAGCCAAATAGGAGGTTTAGTAGCACGTTTTCGCCTGTTATGAACCATAGTAGAAGGAACCAGTACCATATCAGAAGTATCAATATGAACTATCTGAATATCCTGAATACTGTGAGGAAGAATTCATGAGTAGAAGTATTTCTCATAGAAGGATGAACCAAATCAGCAGACATCTGGAAAGAAGGTGATGATTCCGAAGGAACCTCTGGAATATGAGACACATGATCTGAAGGGTGTTGAGAAATGATACTTGGTGAAAAGGGATCAAAATCAGAAATATTTTTCACATTTGTAGAATGTCTCCGAATTATTAGAATGAGAGAATGGAAATAAATCTTCATAAAAAACAACATCCCTGCTCACAAAAATTTTGTATGTCCAGATGGAATAGCTTATAAACTTTATGTGTACTTGAATATTCTAGAAAAATAGAAAATGATGCTCTTGGAGAGAACTTATCAGAATTATTTGGTATCACTGCATAACATAAGCAACCGAAGACTCTGAATTACTCAAGCTTTGCAGCAGTCCCAAATAACTTTTCATAAGGACTTTTATTATCCAAATAGTTAAAGGAAGATGATTGATAATATGTGTAGTTGTCGACACATAATCTCCCTAGAATTTGATAAGAAGTGAGCTCTGAAATCTAATAGCTCGAGCGACTTCAAGTAGATGTCGATGCTTTCGTTCTACAACATCATTATGCTGGGGAGTATAAACACATGTAGTTTGATGTATAATTCCTTTTGCAAAATTTTTTTTTGTAGCTATTGTTTGTAAATTATGAGCCATTATCTAATATAATAACCTTGATACGTTTGTTGAACTAAGTTTGAATAAATAAGATAAACTGCTTGAGAAACAACTCAGCTTCACATTTCAATTTCAAAAGGAAAATCCAAGTCATTCTGGTACAATCATCCACAATTGTCAAGAAAAAAATGAAAACCATCATATGTTGGAAATTTATAAGGACCCCATACATCTATATGGACCAAATCAAATGGTTCCAATGATATAGACTTGTTGAGTACAAAAGGTAATCTAGTGTGTCTTGATAAATGACAAATTTGACAATGACACTTATCAACGACTTTGGTTGCTGGCAAATTTGTTACAAACTTTAGTTTGTTAAAAGACACATGACCCAATATTTTATGCCACAACAATGTATCTTTATCTACTTCTGCAACTGAAGCAACTTTCTCAATAGGATGCAGCAAAACTTGAAGATTTTATTGAAGATCTATAGCCAATCTCTTCTTTAATCTTGCAGGAATTTGTAACACGTAATATAGACCTCCAACTTGCCTACCAATCCCCTTCACCAGCCCAGTACAAAGGTCTTGTAAGATGCAGAAGTCAGGATACAAAATAACTAAACAACAAAGGTCATTGGCTAGTTTTGATGCAAATATCATATTGTACTTAAAATATGAAAGATACAGAACATTGTTGAGCCTATCTTGTGCTGATATAAGATAATCTGTTGTATGTGTAATCATAGTGACATCTCCATTTGGCAACTTAATTTTTCTTTTTCCAGCCAATTCTTATACATTGGTAAGAAAATTAAGAGAAGAAACCACATGATCATAAGCACATGCGTCCATTATCCATTTAATTTTTGTGTGTCTGAATTTGAAAAAGTTATTACCTGCCATACTTGCCATTGCACTTGAGGATGAATTCTGATTAAGTATTCTTAAGATCTCTTGATACTGATCAGAACTAATAGTTGATGACAACAAGGTTGATGTGGATACGAACTCAATTGATACACTTTCTGATACATCATTATGTCCAGAATGACACTGAACCTTTTGGAATAACTGTCTTATTTGCTACATACTGATTTTTGTTCTTGGTAAATTTGACATTAGCAGGAAAAAAAATAATATTGTAACATTGTGTTTTGACATGCCCAAGCTTATGACAATGATCACAAACTATATTCTTATTCTTTTTACCTTTGTGATTTTGAACATTCACTCCAAGTAAACCAGCAGAATTGATTACACTGCAAGAGATAGAATGAATAGAATTCTTTCTCTGAGATTCTTCTTCAATTAACATGGAATATGCTTGATTCACATTTGGCACATGCCTCATTAGAATAATATGTGATTTTACAGCTGAATATATATCATTCAAACCATTCAAGAATTGAAACAATTTTAATTGTTGAAAATAAGTTGTTTCTTTTGGATTTGGAACACCTAGTGAAGGTATCATAGAAAACAACTCCTCCCAAAGAAACTTTAGTTTCGAATGATACTCTATGATTCCCATTGTTCCTTGTGTCATCACAACTATTTCTCTATGAAGATGAAATATTCTAGTACTACTTATTGTATCAAATCTTTCTTTAAGATCATTCCGGACTTTGACAACATCAGAACTATATGCATTTGTTCCAATTAGATCATTAGAAACAGTACTAATTATCCAAGACAATACTATTGCATTGCAGCGACGCACTGAGACTGCAAGGAAGAATCAAAAGATCAATTCTGCAAGACCCATCTATGAAACCCATTTTATTTTTACCAAGTAACGCATTAGTCATTGCAGCACTCCATTTTGCATACTTCTCACATCCAATTAAACATATTGATATCAAAATTAATCTGGGCGAGTCAGATGGATGGAGAAAAAGGGGATGCATATGATCTAATGCCAAAACAACGGATACCGTAGAATTCACAGAATTTGAATCAAGATTTGCAGAATCAGAAGTAGATGGATTTGAAGAAGTTGTCATAGTAATCATAACCACTTTGAATACGAGATAAACTATGAAATCGCCTCAAGAAAACCAGGTCAGAAGGAATCTTGATCTCCAATAAATCCAAAACCAATCAAAGATGAATGATCTTAGAGATCTACAAATCTTGAACGTCTCTAGAGCTAACAAGGATGAACGATCTTACATGTCTTGAATGAGAATGAACAATCTTACATATCTTGAATGAGAATGAACGATCTTACATATCTTGAATGCCTTTAGCTTGACTCCACTGCAACTGGATCATGACCCGCTCTGGTACCATGTCAAACATATGAACTGCTCACATAAAGGATGTAGACGAAGTAGAAGAAGTTGAGGAGATGGAAACGTAGGGAAAAGGAAACTTATATTTTTTAGAGAAAAATCAACTTGTGTAGACAAAGTCTTGTTATCACTAAAGTGCTTACTGTAGTAACTAACTAACTATATGTACACACATACAATTTATACTATAACATCTATCTGTAATATAGATCCATCGACATCTATCTGTAATATAGATCCATCGACATGTAAAATTATTAGCATATAACTTATTCAATGTTCGAACGAGAATGAAAAGATAAATTCTAATCAAATTGATTGTTTTTGAAAATCAGTTATGAGCTATTATAATTAAATTTGGTTAAAACTTTGAAAGATAATCAATTTAATTTGAAGTGTTTGTGTTGGTTAGAATGTTTATATCACGGGTTAAAATGCTCAAAATTGAACAGGAGGGATGAAAAATATTGGCAAACGAATGATGTCAATTCGGTAGAAGGAAAGTTTGAGTCCACATATAAATCAAAACTATACAATTTGTTCGTTTTTTTTTTAAATTATTAATCTCTCCGAGACGGGCCACTCGCATTGGGCCTGTTCAACAGGTTTTTCGACTAAACCCATTTGAGGCTTGCTACAGGGGCCCATTATGGTCGGAGCAACCATTGTTTTAGACGCTGCATTTCTAATAATTTTTTTCCCTTTTTCTTTCGTTTTAAAATAGATAAATATTCAACTTGTTTTTTTTTAAAAAAAAAAACTGCGAAGTCATGTATCATTGTATAGCAACGCCTTTCCTAAACCATTCTTCCAAAAAAAAAATCCTTTTTCACACTTGCCTCTTAAAAAAATAAGTATGGGCCTTTGTCATTAACTCAGGTTTCCAGCACGGCACATGATCATCCAACTAATTAGTAATTAGTCTATCGGCATCATCTCTAAACTACAAATTTCCAGGAGCCGCCAACAGTATTGATCATTCAATTCAACACCACATCTTTTATATAATAGTTGCATTCATGAGTATTATTGTAATAGAATATATGAATTATATCATTTTCGTTATTCATCATATTCATTCGAACATCGAATTAATATATTATATTCAATTTATGTGACCAAATCTTGGACTAATTAATCATAATCCTTGTATAAGATATGAAACCAACATATCTAACTGTAGACAACTGAACAAGAATCAATCATTCTCAAATAACTCATCATGTTTTTGCCAGTGGAGGGACATCTGCATACAGATATGCATCTTTAAAAGCAAACTTAATAATTATATATGCAAACTTAATTAAATTATTGGGTAAGGAAGAGTAAAGATCCGGTTGTGAGCCACCGTTCCCACCCACAGCTTCCCATCGACCTCCCTGACCTCGCTGACCAGCTTCACCACCTCCCCCTGCGCGTCCTCCAGCGCGTCAATGGCGACGTCGCCGTCCTCGCCGAAGAGCGCTATCATGCTGTGCATATTGGGGAACGCCTTCCTCGCCAGAAAGCTCAGCTTCAAGGGCAGCCTGAAGTATACGTTCCTCATCCATGGATTCCGAGAGGAGACCTCGTTCCTGGGACTGTTGCAGCAGTCGATCGCCACCCAGAACTGGCCGTTCTGGTTCATCCGTATGTTGTCCGGGAACCCCGGCAGGTTGGCGAACACCTCCAGTTGGCCGCTCTTTGGGCCCTCTATCCAATACCTCATTATCCTATGATTCAATTTGATCAATTTGTAATAATAGACGCATGCTTTGGAAGTCTGCGATCAGAGATCATGCACTTACGTACCTGCAATTTGTCGTCTCGGCAACCAGAAGAAAGCTTTGATCTTTGGATAACTGCACTCCGTTCGGAAATGCTAAACCTTCCAGTACGACGTGAGCAGCGCCGGTTGCCGGATCATATCTAAGCAGCCTCCCTGTTGCTTCCCCTTCTAATACGGCGAAGATGTGGTTCCTAAACATACGTGTATTATTTTTCAGCATCAACTAACGAGCAGAAAAGCCTGTTAAGGGCGGGCGTGCATGCATGCATGCGGCAAAGCCTCACGTACGTACGCATGTACCTTCTGTCGTATCTCGTGCTCGTGTCCGTGAAGAAGACGGATCCGTTGCTGTGGACGTCCAAGTCGTTCGCGAAGAGTATGGGAGTCCCTTGCGCGTCACGCGACGCCAGGGGGGTCGCGACGCCGCCGTTCGGCCCCACGACCAGGAGGCCGTGATACGAGTCCGCAATGTAAAGCCGCCCGGTGGCTTCGTCGAACCGCAGACCGAGCGGCCGGCCGCAGCGCTTCTCGTGCCTGTGCTGCTTTGGCGTGGTCGACTCCACGCCGTTCGCGCACACTTCCTCCGACCTGTACGCATTAGTGCACGCATACATCAGATGGTATACACAGTTTGATTTCTCTGCAAAAGTTGGTGTAGTACTTTATACGCACCAATTGGGGGTGACGACGGCGAAGGTCTCCCAGCCGATGGCGGCGCCCATCCAGCGGACGATGCGGCCGTCGGCGAGCCCAGCGTAGGGGCCTCGTCCGGCGGGGTCGAACTCGATGGACTCGGGTCCGTAGACTTGGTCCACGAACTCGAGGCGCCCCAGCCGCAGCCGGCTCTGGTTGTCCCGAGGCCACCGCTCCATGACCCGGCCGTGCGGCGCGACGTCGTGCTTCACCGCCCAGAAGCGAGCTCGCTCGCCCAGCACGTAGTAGTGCAAGTGGAACGGGGGCCGCACGAGGAGGAGGCCCCATGCCACGGCGAAGAAGAACAAGAGCCGTGGGCTCGGGAACGAGGCGGCGTCCGCCTCCTCGGCGGCCGTGTCTTTGTTCACCATCTTGGCCGGCCGATCGATGTCCTAAATTTGTGGCAATGTTTAGAGTCTACGTATGACAAGTTATGTATACGCATATACAGATGAGTACATACTACATGTAGTTAGATGCTTGGAATAATCTACGTATAGTACGTGTACTTGGCTTAGCTGCAAATTAATGTATGTATATATAAAGATCAGAGTTATGAGCATGCACATGAGTCCGGCGTGATAGACAAGGTTGTGATGCAGTTTGGGAGTTGGTTATGGGTGCTTTTGGTGTACATATGTGTATAATGTAGGAAATATCAATTACCTTGTTCACCTACATCATATCCATACCCCCATCAACACCACTCGATCAGAATAATATTAACATGAAAGTTGGAGACAAATATAATATTGTTGGTACGATAATTTATCATGTCTATTGTATCACCAACATTTGTGGAGATCTTGGTGCATGCATGGATTTCATGTCATTGCATGGTGCGATTTTGATGACATGACAAGAATCGAGATTTTGAGAATCCTAAATTTTGACTAATTTGAATCTGTTCGCGGATACTGTTCGGATGACAATATAAAATAACCTCAGTTTTTTTTACCATTCACCTCATGGGTTTTGAATGAATGAATACTTCCAAAAAAAAAAGTCGGATAGTGTCCTTTTTGCTTTTTAGCTTCATTGAACAATTACGTGAGGGTTAGATCTCATGGACGTTGAAAACTTGGTAAGAAAAAAAAAATCATTTTTTAGATGAGATGATTTTTTAAGGTCTACGCTTCCAATTTGATTTGATTTCCAATATGTAAATAGGTTGGCACATCTTAATAAAACTGAAAAAAATATTTTCTTCGACATTTGAATCTGACTTAACGCATTTATTCAGTTAATTTGTACACTAATTAATAAGAATACATAATGAGGATAGGGATTTTAGATGATAATTCGTTTAATTATTGTTTTAAGAATGAATAAAACATCAGTTGCACAATATAATGCCCAGTAATTTTAAAGTTTAGTACGTTTATAATCATTAAATTATTATTTGATCATTATTATTTTCTGTATCATCAGTGGTTAGAACATCAATTACATCATGACATTTATGATGTATAATATTCAATATATTCAAGTTCAGTCTTAACTTAGGATCTCATTAGTTTTTTCTAATTATCTTATCATAAGTTTGTCAAACATTATAATAAGTAGGTGAGACTTTAACATGACAATGAAGATTTAGATTGTCCCATCGTAGACACGGATAACTAGGTCATGAAGTAGTCAGTAATTTCGATAATTAGTCGGAATAAGTCCTATAGTCAAAATAAAAATTCGATAGTCAGAAATAAATACACAGTCTATGGGACACTCATCTTCACGCGATAAATTCAATTACAAAACACAAATAAATTTTAATCCTATTAATAGTTGAGCAATATGCTCACGTCTAGGTTATTTTCCAAAGACCTTAAGGTATCACAATAACTTAATAAATTAATCATTAACGTTTAATAATTATTACAAGATAAATTCACTTAATTCATCATATTTCACTAGGTAGAATTCAACCTGCGTCGAATATGGACATGACCCGTGTTCGTATTTTATTAAGCAATATTTAGGGCGTCGAACATAATACACAATCCGCGTCGTGTGAAATGGTCAATTTTGCATGCTAAGTCCGTTTTTTAGGCGAAACATCTCGTGTTCAATATTGGTTTATGAGTTAACATAGTTTGGTATGTGTTAGGGTTAGGATTTTCATCGGCTCCATCTTCGGTCCAAGGAACACCGATCGTGTCAAGGTGCTACATGGGTCATGTTCCACCTCCGATCCGAGGGACACGATGTGTTTATTGCTACGGTTTCCAAAGGGACATGGCCCATGTCCGTTCAAGATGTAGTTTGCGTCGTGTCGGCTTCGCATTGTTCGATAAACGTGGTCTGCTCTCTTGTCGTGTCGTTCGATGGACGCGGCCCACGTCCATTCAGGACGCGATCCACGCTTCACAATTTTTCTTGTCATCCTATTACAATCCGACACGCATCTAGGTGATGTGATCGACATTGTGTGATGGGTGTGGACCGTGTTCATTGGTACGCGGTCCGTATTTAGTCTTCCCATCCTCTTCAACGATTTCTTAGTCTCCATATGTCCCGAAAGTTGATCCAGATATATTATTTTTGACATTATCATACATGACTTATTATATAAAGGGAGAGGACATATCATTATTTATTTCTCCTAAAAGTTAGGGCAGTCCCTATGGTGTATCCTTTAGTTACATACCTTAATTTTTAGGTGCCTTAACTTTTCTTCCTCATTCATGTCCGATCTCCTCGTCCCTCTCCCACGACAAATCTTTTTCCTCTCATGATCATTATTGACATACGTCCTCTTAGGTATGAGAATCAAGGGAAAGTAATGTCGCGATGAAAGAATCAAGAACCTTACCTTTAATTTTTCAAAGGGAGAGAAAGAGGGAGAGAGAAGAAGAGAGGAGATACAAGCTTTTATGACGGCTTGGGAGAAGAAAAATAATGAGGGTAAGAAAAATATTTTGTGACTAAGGATTTATATATACAGGAGTACTCTAGTATTTTGGTCAAATCTCATGGAACATGATTCGTATTCCTTCAAAATATAATGCGTTTCTCTAGAACACGTACGGTCCATTTTTCATCTCCTTAATTAAATTCGCAAGTATGATTTATATAATACGGCTCGTACTCTACTCCGGCATGGTATGTATTGTCTCTTTTATTATTATCTTTTATTTCTTTCGGATACCGAGTGTTAAACCACGTGCATGTGTTCTTGACGAGTGCACGAAGCCGTCCATGTATGAACATTAGCCAAAAAGAATATTTTTTGAGAGGGAATCTTTGGTGTTAGTGAGTTCTAAAATTTTTAGAGAGGATTTTCTACCATTTTTCCATCATCCTTTTTTTTATATTCTCGTGAACTCGTCCTAATAATTATTTTATCATTTCATAAATAATATTTTGTGATATCTAAAATTAGTTCTTCATAATATAATTATTATATTCTTCTATATAGTAAGAGAATAAATTTTATATCATATTATTATTTTAGAAGATTTTGGATCTGATTTTATTTTTTATATTATTAATATTATCACATAAGATAAATTTTGCAAACATTGTTTTAGGTGATTTATTAAGTTATAAATTTCTTTTCGTTTTTTCACCTCCAAGAATTTCTTTAAGTTATAATTGATAGAAGATGTGGAGAAGCTTGACAGTTAGATTGAAATCTAGCAATTATTGATGTTATATCTCTCGCTACTTATTGTCTAAATAAAAAAAAATCAAGAGGCTTGAATTCAACATCTTATGTCCTCAATAGTCACGAATGCGATGGACATATCCGCATATTCCTTTTAGTCTTAGTTATAGAGACATATTTATGAGCCCGGTTCATTTATTGGTCTATTTTTCCAATCATATCCGTTCAACTTATACCATTTTGGTCCATGTCTCCTTTTTTAATTGCAAGCTTTATAATTTCATTTTTATATTTACACACTCATATATGTAAGATAGACACGTCTGATTCAATCCAAATCTGTGGTCATTTTGACAGCTCATATCCATGGACAAATTGGTGGAACACACAGTTTGATCATAATTGAAAGTTTCATTAATGATATAAAAATCTTTAAAAAATTTAACTTTAACAAAGGATTAATTAGGTGACAATGTGTACGTTATGACTTATGACCTCAACACTGACAAATGATAAGCTCGGCCAACTTCCAACCAATTGAAGAAGATGAGTTGCAATTATTTTTGCATGAGCATGCATCATGACGATAATGATGCCTTGTACTCGAGATTGTAACCTTTTGTTCTTGGTAGTTTGATCATTAACTTTTGTTTTCGTAGAATAACTACTTATCTCCTCTAAATTATTCAAAAATTTCAATTTCACCCCCATAACTTTTTTATCGACTTATATTTTAATCATTTTTGTGATTTGAAAATAAAAAGGAAATAATTTTGATGCTAATCATTATTAATATATTATTTTTTTCTTGTTTTTCTTATCTAAATATGTATTTTTTAGATTCTTATTCCCCCCCCCCC
>LTAE01004249.1:8504-37476 GCA_001647135.1 Pontederia paniculata | reverse complement strand
TTTCCAGCCTTACCTTAATACTTGGGTAAGGGGCAGAGGGAGAAGAAGAAGCTAGGGCCGGCTTTTAGAAAAGAGAGAAATATTTTCTGAGGGCATGAATTTATAGCATAGGAATTCAGGTCTTTGATCAAATCCGAATTTGTTTCAGATTAAAAGATAATTTCGAAATTTAAATATTATTTCCTTCTTGAAAGATAAGGAAATATCTTTTAGGGAAATAAAAATCTGAGGAGATAACTTTGAGAGGAGATAAAAGTCTGGTTAGTTGAGGAGATAATTGGGGCAGATTTTTGGGGAGTTACAATTGTTTTATGGATTAGATTTCATGGGGTCGGTCTGTTTGTGTTCGTGGGGGATGTCCGACTCGCTCGGATTCTAATTCAGATAGAACGTGGTCGAGTTTTTTTAAAGTAAGAATAAATAAATAAATAAATAAATAAGTAAATATAAAAGGGATGGAAAAGCTTCTGAACAAGGTATGCATGGGCCATGTGAAAAGCTATGCGCAAATTTTTTTTATTAAAATTTTCGTCTTTGTTTCGATCTCGACGTCTTTCAAAAAATGTTATGACACGTAGTTTCACGTGAAGGGTGTCTATTCCTTTTTTAGAATTTACACTTGAAAAGACTTTTGCTTTTTGAAATAATTTGGCCAAGTTTCGTATTCTAAAATTATTAATAATTTATTTTAGAAGTGAATATTAATTGTTAAAATGGTTGGTGAAATTGGCTAGCATTTTGCCTAAATGAATTTTTTAAATTAAAAATTAGGACGTCGTTATCATGAAAAACTTGCTTGATTAGTCAATAATTAAATTTCGTATTAATACCCTAAAATTAAGAAAAAATAAAGAATGACATAGCCAAGGGCAGAGCCATGTGTCTGCTGGCTCCGCCTAAATATGTTTTACAGCTACTCAAATGGTTTGTACCCACCAACTCTTTCTATGCAACTAGGGTTCAAAACCCAGCCTTTTTCAATTTTCATCTAAATTTTTTTCTCTCTCTAATGACCAAAGGCCCATGCTAAAAATTAATTAATATTTATTTTAATTATTACTTCTCTAATCCATTGCCAGTTTTTTTATATTCTTTTGCTCTCCTCTAATGACCAAAAGGCCATTCTAAAAGTTAATCAATATTTACTTTAATCATTATTTTTTAATTCATTGTCATTTTTCTTATATTTTTTTTTTCTCTAGTGACCAAAAGCCCATTCTAAAGATTAATTAATATTGTACTTTAATTATTACTTCTTTAAGTCTTTTTAAAATAATATTTAATATAACTATTAATTTCATAACTCTCTCTAATTAACAAACTCTAACTTCACTAGTCCTTCAAAAAAAATTATATTATTAATTCATATTTGAGAACGACTTCTTAAGTAAATTTATAGTTTTTTATATATATTTTTTACCTTTAACTCATGTATTTTAATCATTTATTTTATATCGCAAATGTAATTAATTGTGTTCTTTCTTTTCCCTTATCATAATTCAATTAGTTCTTTTGCTCTTATTATTAATAATTAATAGTTTAATAGTAATTAACTGTGTTCTTTTTTGTCTTGAATCAAAATGTCCCAACATATATTTTGCTCTTATTATTAATAATTAATAGTTTAAGAGAAAAAAATTCAACTATTTTGTTGATTTTTTTTGGTTCCTTTGATCATTGGCCCTTTAAATTTCTTTGCTCTTTAGGTAATTTATGAATTTTTTATATATATTATTATTTTCCTTGACTTATTTTTTTCATCATAATTTTTTATCATAAAATATTATTAATTGTGATTTTTTCTCTTCTGCAAATTCATGGACATATTCATATGAGGTACTGAATTATTAGTTATATCTATTTTTTTAATGTTATATATAATTTTATTATATTAAAATATTTAATTATTTATTTGCTAATAATAGTAATTATTATTAGAACTTCAAAAAATACTTTACTTTTCCATTTATTTTAATATCTTATTCTATAAAAAAAAATACTTCAAAGTTTAAAATAGATAATTATAATAAAATTTAAAATCTCATTTTTAGTTTAGTTAGTGAAACCACTAATAATAATTTCTGACTCCATCGCTGGACATAGCCACAAAATTCTTAAAATTTTATGTGCCACTTCGGACAAAAGAAATGTATTGATTTAGAATGAAGTTCTGTTATGTTTTATTTAACTAAACATCAGCTTTTATTTGTCAAAATGATAAAAGGGATGAAATTTAAAAAAAAAGAGTAAAAGCTTTATTTTTTTTCTGTTTGAAAATTTTACTCAAATGTTGCTTGAACTTTTTGCTATAGAAAAATGTCGAATAGGACTTAAACAACATTAGAAGTTTTAAATTTATTTATAGCTGTACTTATTATTTTTTAAGTTAATGCATGTCAAATAAATTTGTGTTAGAATAATGGTATTCTCACATAATCCTATTTTGCAAATTAGAATGCGTCTGATTACAAATTAATTTATTCTATATAGTGTTTGGTTGAGAATGATATTTGAAGAAAATTAATATTGACAACGTTATAAATAATGATAGTGATTTTTTTTTCAAAAAAAAATATAATTCATAATATCTAATTTATTATGTTAATAAATAAAACCAATTACGGAGTTGAACAAAGTATAATATATTATTTTTTAACACTATCTTGTTACATTTTAATGATTTCTAATTAAAATAATATATTTACATAATATTATTATAAAATAAATCTTTATCATAAAATAGATCTAACTTTAAGGTAAATATATCAGTATAATCTTAATAAATAGTTAATATAATATATTATAAAATTAGTGCGTAATATTCAAATAATTAAAGATGAAAAACTTAAACGTGAAATAAAAAATTATTTCCCTTTTCCCTTTGTGAATTATTGCGAAATTTCAAACATACCCTTAAACTATAAAACTGAGTAGAAGTAGATCTAAACGATAATTTCATTCAGGAGTCCGACATTGAATTTAGTAAAATTATTTTAATTTATTAAATTACTATTTTGTCTCTATAATCCGTCTCTTTAACTCATTTCCTCCTTCGTCTCTCCTCTCTCTCTCTCCTCCCCCTCCCGATGAGCTCGCTTGTGCAAAGGAGCTCGCCTACGCACGCACAAGGGACGACGAGCTTGCACGTCGACAAGAAGAAAGCAAGAGCGAGAAAAAAAACATGCGAGAGAGAAGAGTGAAAGAGAGAACAAGAGAGAGGAGAGAGAGTGAACATATTTTCTTAGTTATAGGGTAAAATGATAATTTCATAAATTAAAATAATTTGAATAAGTTCACTATCAGACTTTTAGATGAAACTAGTCATATGAGAAAGTTTAAATATACTTTTGACCAATTTTATAAATTAGGGATAGACATGAAATTCTACGATAGTTCAAGGGGATATGAAAATAACTCAAAAAAGTTACCTCGGAGTCCAACGACTTTTCTCCTTGGTTATTCGCACAATTGAAAATTTTGAGAAGCCAATAACCATCCGACAAATCTTATAAATCAGTCATTTACCTATTTTTATAGTATACAATGTTTGATTTAATTATGATTATTCCAATTGTTATATGTCGAATAAATAAATACATTTTAGTTTGATTTAAATTGAACCATGATCCTAAATTTGTTAGTCTCGAATATGATTTGATTGGTCTGAATAATTTTCTTGTCATACTGAGATATTTCACCACTAATAGAGGAAGCAAATGCTTGTCTACAATTATCCATGGATCTCGCCTTAATTGTCAAGAGCCATTGCATGAGTTGTTTGATAACGTGCGTTCTCAATTGTCTTCACAAGCTTGCATTTGCGCATTTAAATTCATCCAAGCGGTGATCACACTCATTTTCTGGTTATAATCATGTCAGTCATCTATTTTGTTGAATCTAGGATCCCGAGAATATTTTGATGATCACAAATTTGTAAGGGAACTTAGTTTGTACTAATGAACTTGTTGAGCTGATTTCTGTATCAGGATGTTTCAAGTTCAAAAGGTGATAAATCGACCAAAGCAGAAGGAATAGACGACCTATGCACACATAAGACATTTCAGAAGAATCATATGTGTGCAGTAGTCGTCCTAAGAATACAGAGTGATCGACTGATGTTGAAGGAGAATGCATGATAAGAGGGGTCAGAGGTTGACCGGTCGACCAAAGACAAAGGAAGGNTCTTCACGCGTTCCCGGTGTTCCTCTGCAGCGGTTCCTCTCCTACAACTTCCCCAAGTTAGGAGATGATCAACCATAGACAAAAAGATAGATATTTCCAGCCTTACCTTAAGACTTGGGTAAGGGGCAGAGGGAGAAGAAGAAGCTAGGGCCGGCTTTAGAAAAGAGAGAAATATTTTCTGAGGGCATGAATTTATAGCATAGGAATTCAGGTCTTTGATCAAATCCGAATTTGTTTCAGATTAAAAGATAATTTCGAAATTTAAATATTATTTCCTTTTTGAAAGATAAGGAAATATCTTTTAGGGAAATAAAAATCTGAGGAGATAACTTTGAGAGGAGATAAAAGTCTGGTTAGTTGAGGAAATAATTGAGGCAGATTTTTGGGGAGTTACATAATATATATAATAATAATTATAGTTATAAATAATAAACATTAATATACTACTATAATTATTTAATTAATTTAGTGAATAAGTAATTTTGTCTAAATATATTTTAAAATCTTGAATTCAAATTTAACTCCTTTTCATTTTTTGTAATTTATTTTTTATATAATTTATTTTTTTTTTAACTTTTGTTACTGAGTTTATCCTGCGCTACAACCTGATAGTTTTATTTTTTTTAAACTTTGATAGCTTAATTAATTACATAATCAGGACGAGCGTTATTGGAATGCTCGAACACTTCAAACCTGTCTTGTTAAATATGCTACCATTAATTCTTATAATTAATTTTAAAAGTAATATTTTTATATTTATAATTTTAATACGTGAATGCGGAACACACAAAATGCTAACAAAGAAACTTAACTTTTAATAGATGTTTCATCATAATATGAACCTGAGACCTTTCACTATCATCTTAAGTTAAATATATTATTTATAAAAAAAGATTAAATTATCTATTAGTATGAATAATTTTTTTATACTTAAGAAATTACTAGGATCTAGATATTGATTAAATATATTATTTATAATTTTAAAAAGATTAAATTATATATTAATATGAATAATTTTTTTATACTTAAGAAATTACTAGGATCTAGATATTGATTCATCTAATAGATGCCCATCATTGATTGAAATAAATAAAAGGTATTCAGTTAGAGGGTGTAGCTGGACACGAGGCGAGACGAATAAGGTTGTGTTTGACAACACAAAAAATAGAGGTTAGACTAGAGTTTAGAGGTTTGACTTGGTCAAATCGTTATTTTTTTATAACTAAGTGTTTGGTAAATTATTTTATACTTTATCGGTTAACGGTTGGATCGTAGGTTATTTTCATTAACGTTTAGCGGATGAAAACTAGAGGTTGAACTTTTATACCCAATTTACCCTTCTTTGTTATTAAAACTTTTATTAGAGTTTGAGCTATGCATATAACCATAAATACTTGTTAGCATTTAAATATTATTGACAGTGGTACACATAATTTTGTAAATTTATTTTTATTTATGCAAGTATATTTAGTTCGAAAGATTATTCCAAATTAATTATCATAAATCACATAAATTTTTTTTAGAAAATACATAATATTATAAATTTAAATAATTTATCATATTAATGTATTAAACCTATTTGCATCATTTTATAATTATCAATTAATTTTATCACCACATTTATCAAATATTTTTTTATTATCACATTAACGAACCATTAAATATTAACCGCTAATAATTAACCGCTATCCGCTAAATAAACTTCTATCCGCTCTTAAACCGCTATCCGCTTATAAATTCGCTATTGATGCCAAACATAGCCTAAGTCGAACTTGTTTATAAAGAAACTAGATTAAATATTTATAATAAATTTAAAAATTAATTTTGATATTACTTATTTGTTGAATTTAACTTAACTTAATAACTTATTAACCTATATTTATTAATTAAGATATATTTAGTAAAAGATATGTATAATTTAAGTTATATTTATAATATAAAAAAAACAAAAGTGTTGTTACACATTTAGCGCCACAAAAACTAATAATTAATAATTTGAATAAAAAAATATTTATTGTATTATTTTATCTCAGACATTTGATTTTTTGAATCAAAATTATTAATAATTTTGTTTTATATGCTATACTTTTTCTAAATTTTATAATATGTATTAATTATAAAAGTTGACATTATAAGCTGGCAAGATAGATTTAATATAGATGAATAATATCTATTTAAATAAAAAATATTAAATTTTAATTTTAAGTCTAAATTTATTTATCAAATAAATTGAGTCGAACGAAAGTAAAAGTAGGTTAGTAGTGAGTCGCTCACAAATAATTTGAATTATGTTGAGCCCGAGTAGGCTAACTTTGTGTTTAATTGGGTAATTAAATTGTCTGCAGGGACATGCATCCAGGGAAGTAAGAAGAAGATGCACACCAGGCCGCCTTTGTTGCTTCTATTTACACGTCAAATGTTGTTCGAGAGAAATATAACGACTCAGAATTAATCTATTATTATTTTTCTTTGCACATCCTCCTTTAAAATTGTATTCCAATAAACAATAAAAATAACCAAATATATAATAATAAAATAATTTGTTAATATTATAACTATTATTAATCACTATAGGAATATTTTTAGTTTTATCATTATCATTAAATATATTATGTTTTTCTAAGTAGTAGTATGATAAATTAATTATAATAAATTATTCATATACTATAAATAATATAATAACAATATAGAATAATTATTAATTCATTGTTATTTTTTTATAAAATAATATATTAATTATTTTATATATTTATTTGTTTAGTGTATAAATTTTATGAATTTAGAATATATGTTTATGATTTAAGTCCACGGATTTCAAATGAAATTATATAAATTTAAAACTTAACAATTATTTATTAATATTCTATATAATAAATAAGATAATAGAAATTATTAAATATATTACTTATGTATATTAAATAAAATAATGTGTATTATCGATAATTGATAAATATATTATAGTGAAGATAATCTTAATGTCAATTTGACTTAGTTTATAAGTAAGTTAAAATTAAACATAAAAGAATTTTAAATTCTCTATATTTGATAAATAAAAAAATATACCTATAAATTATTATAATGAGAAAAAATAATTTTTTTCTCTGGTTTTTTTTTTATTTTTTAGTTTATTTTTTAACCAACTATATTACGTTTTATTTATATTATTTTAATATTATTATCGTATAATTTCAAAGTTATCTTAATTAATAATTTTTTTAACAAATATTATAACTATTTTTTAATATTATCGATAATGTTATTCAAATATATAACTATTTATATTTTTAAATAAGTTTTATTATTTAATATCTTTATTAATTTTAGTGTTTATCAGATATTATATCAGTTAACTCAGACATATGTTATGTACACATATATTCCACATGTCAACGATATGAAGCCAACTAAAAAGGAAAGCTGCTAGCTGCATGTAGATTTTGGAAAATGTGAGTTTAATTTCCCAAATCAAAATAATCCCTAATTTCTTGGTGTTGATAAACTGATTAACCTTGTTGAAAAAAGTATCTTAGAATATTATGCTATCACCAAATCGATAAACTTTGCTGCTGTAAAACGGTGCGAAGTGACATTAAGTTGACTTTTGTGGTTAATTAATTAACTCATATGAAATGCATGACCCATAAGCATGCACTTATTATTTCCATATTGATGTTGTTAATTTAACAGTGTTGAGACCGTTAGGTGCCACATTTTTTGAAACTCAACATGGCAGCAGTTTTTGACGTCATTTCGTGAGACATGTTATGCTGTGTCTGTCAACCTCTTTCTTGACCCCAACTCATGTGGCCCAGCGGCATTCGCACTTAAGTCATCTTAAGGTCCTTAAATGTGTGGGTTTAGCATCTTTGCTAACAGGAAGGACATGAAAACGTGGCGTCATGACAAGTGAACGTGACACTTAAAAGAACATGATGGTTTCTGCTTTTTAGTTATTTAGATTATGTAAAACGACAGAAAGTTAGTTAATATTTTCTTCAATCAATCTTAATTTGTCTCCAATTATATGTTGGAGTATAAATGAATAAAACTATTAATAATATATATATATATATATTTCTCATATACATACCGTGTCAAAGGCGGGCCCACATACTATATATGAGCCTCATCCCTCTCTCGAACTTTTCAAAAAAAAAATTTAATAATTACAATTAATAAATAAAATAAATACCAACATAATAACATAATTATCTAATTAATTTATCTAGCGTTCAAATCTTGATTTCTACTTGCACATAAAATGTTAATTTAATATCTCCGACATCAAGATAGTCGTGCACTACAACTAAACTGATCAATTATTTTGTAACATAAATTTGTGTTCAACTCAACTTTCCAAAAACAATACGATTCAATAGTGAGAAAACTTGTATTTATACGTGGACTCTTCAAGGCCCAAAGTTTTAGATTCTCAAGCCCAGTATCAAGATAAAGCCCAATTCTTGCATGACGGAAGCCCAAAATTGATCGGTACCCTTTTGTTTTTTTAATCATTTCTATGCATTAAAAAAAATGCACCATCTGGTAAAATAAGGACGTCGGGAGAACAAAATGGCACGTCTTCCTTCCCCTCCTTATCCACCTACAACACGCTCTTCTGCTGCTGCTGCGACGCCATCGAACAAGCTTAATGTCGTCGTCTTCTTCTTCTCTTCTCCTCCTCCAAAATCCTACCAAAACCCTGACAGCAGCGATCACACTCCCAAAGCTCTTCCTCTCCCCATTCAGATCCTCTTCTTATCCCCGCCATGGCATTCTTCGTGTAAGGGCTCAGACGAGGACTTCCCGAGAACGAGGCACAGAGAAAGGAACCCCATCAGAGGAGAGAAACAGCAGTGACAAGAATAATAAGAAGAAGAAGATTGTCCTCTTTGGGGCGGCGCCACCGCTGTCCGAAGAAGATGGGAACGGCCGCGTTGCAGGAAATGGAGAGGCCGGGAGTTCTCTTTCTCTGGGCTTCTTAAAGAGGATACCGAAAAGGGTCCTGGCGGTGCTCTCCAACCTCCCGTTGGCCATCGGGGAGATGTCCACCATTGCGGCTCTAATGGCTTTGGGTATGAAGAAAAAAAACTCCTTTTTTTAATTTTTCCTATGAACAAAAAGCAAAATTGGAACCTTTGTCATATCAATTATCCACTTAGTTCATAAAGTTCCTACTTTACGAGTCAATTTGTAATTCTCTATCTCATCTGTGATTGGAAGAAACCTGGAGTGCATTGAACGGGTGGAGTTCAACAAAGAGTAAATTGAAGAATTAAAATCTGTTTCTGAATGCAAATCCTCTTCGTTAAAATTTCCTGCCATAACTGTGTTCAAGAATCATGTAATTTGCCATTTATCAACCGTGGCATAGCTAGTCAGTGGGTAGCACGACGCATTTAAAATGAGGTAACCAACTTCACTGAAAAATGTGAATAAAGGGAAGTTACTAGATTGTTTATGATATTAAAGAACTTATTTTAGTTATCTCGTTTCATTTTTAGAATGATCACCTAATTTGACCGGAAAAACACAAAAGAAAATGAGCATCTAATTTTAGTTATCTCGTTTCATTTTCCCTGCATTCCCTAGTTCAAATCCAATACGTTATTCTAGAATGAGTAACATCCATGATTTTTGTTGGTTAGATGGAATGAGTTAAAGTCCTAGTATTTCCTAGTTACCTTTTTGTAAACCATTAAAAGGAGGGTTTGAAGAAGTGGCGATACATTGACGTGGTGTGTCTGTTGTATTCTCATGATTTGTATTTCAACATATGAGTTGGTTAAAGAACTGACATTGAGTATAAAACAGTATATTTTCTTCTTTATGTTGTATATTTTATTCCTTATGTTTAACCAAGATTTGGTTAAACTGTGGCATGCTTAACCAAGACCTATGCCCTGAATACTTTTCTTGAAATGTTTGTAGGCACGGTCATAGATCAAGGGGAGGCTCCAGACTACTATTTCCAGAAGTACTCAGAGGAGAATCCTGTACTTGGTTTTCTGACTTGGAGATGGATT
Organism: Pontederia paniculata; assembly: GCA_001647135.1. Taxonomy (NCBI): domain Eukaryota; kingdom Viridiplantae; phylum Streptophyta; class Magnoliopsida; order Commelinales; family Pontederiaceae; genus Pontederia; species Pontederia paniculata. The sequence goes on along the minus strand of LTAE01004249.1, from coordinate 27,268 downwards.
CTTCCTCTTGGTTTTGATCACATGTTCACCTCCCCAGTTTTTCTAGGCATGTTAATACTACTCGCAGCATCATTGATGGCTTGCACATATACAACTCAGATCCCTTTGGTTAAAGTTGCTAGAAGGTCTGGTTCCTAATATTGCTTTGAAGGATCAAAGAGTTCCAGACTTCCAGCATTTTTATGTTTTCTTTTTTCATTTACATGCAGATGGTCTTTCATGCAATCTGCCGAAACTATCCGCAAGCAGGCGTTTTCTGACTCTCTTCCACGAGCTTCTATTCAGGATTTAGGAATTATTTTGATGGGTGCAGGATATGAGGTAAAAGAACTGTGGTATGATTCTTTGCTTACCTTCTTTTCATATCGATCCTTTTCGTTGATGCTGTATAGCTAGAACTTTTCTCGTTTACTTTGGCACTCAAGTATCAAGAATGTGTTATTATCTCTCTCAAAAATCTGTGATCTATATGACAGGTCTTTCTAAAAGGTCCATCCTTATATGCTTTCAAGGGGATGGCTGGCCGGTTTGCTCCCATAGGTGTTCACTTAGCAATGATTCTGATAATGGCAGGAGGTACACTAAGCGCCACCGGAAGCTTTAAAGGTTCTGTTACTGTTCCCCAGGGCTTGAACTTTGTCATTGGTGATGTGATGAATCCCAGCGGCTTTCTTTCTTTTCCTACACCAGCATTCAATACTGAAGTTCATGTTAACAGATTCTACATGGAATATTATGACAGTGGGGAGGTAATTACTGTTCTGGAAGTGCTTGCTTTACAGTACGCTATGTGTTATCTTGATGTTTCTTGTGATATATTAGATCTTTCTCTCCTGATAAGGTGTTAATCTTTAAACTTGAGTGACCTTGTTTATATCTCTTAGAATTCAAGATGCTGAATTTTTTATTTATTTATTTGCCTCTCATACTATCAGGTTTCACAATTTTATAGTGATATTTCACTCCTTAATCTTGATGGAAAAGAATTAATGAGGAAAACAATAAGGGTAAATGATCCTTTAAGATATGGCGGAATTACTATCTACCAGACTGATTGGGGTTTCTCAGCACTTCAAATTACAAAGAACGGTGAAGGTCCTTTCAATTTGGCTATGGCTCCTTTACAGACGAATGGCGATAAAAAGCTTTATGGTACATTTCTACCTACTGGAGATGCTGATTCTCCTAATCTAAAGGGAATGTAAGTTTTCTAATTTGCTTTCCTTAGTTTCTATTGCAAAAACCTCTAACTCAATTGTGATTATTTGTTAAAAAAATATATAATTGTTCTCAGATCAATGCTTGCCCGTGATCTTCAGTCCATTATCTTATATGATCAAGAAGGAAAATTTGTCGGAGTTCGCCGGCCTAATTCAAAACTTCCAATTGATATAAATGGTATTAGTATTGTGATTGAAGATGCTATTGGCAGTACTGGACTTGATCTTAAGGTAGGCTTTCATAAGATAGTCTCCAATCTGCAACAATCATTTCTAATTCTGTGTTTCTCATTCGTTTATTCCTTTATTGTTCAGACTGATCCAGGAGTGCCAATTGTGTATGCTGGATTTGGTGCTCTAATGCTAACAACTTGCATCAGTTATTTCTCTCATTCACAGGTAAATTTCTGTTTTCTCTTTCATGATTGGGAAGCTTGCTTAAAAACAAATATTTGTTCGTCCATCTCAGCTGCATGCAACAATTTGCATCACTTAATATTTTCAGGATGTACATTATAATGTCTTACATACACTTGAACAGTTGAACCTAAATCTTAGTCTGGTATTTATCTAATTTTTTTTCTCTATTATTCAACAAAATATTTTGTTTCTCTAGGTATGGGCCCTGCAAGATGGAACAACAGTTGTTGTGGGGGGAAGGACGAATAGATCAAAACTTGAATTTCCTGATGAGATGAACCGCTTACTTGATAAAGTTCCGGAAATAACTACGGTGGATGAATCTCTGAAAGGTTAATTACTTGCTTGTGAACATTACTTCTGATATATTTCATTGTGCCCATGAGTTCTCTACTCAACTTGAGGTTTTGAGAAGCTGACAAAAAGATTGAAGGGCCTGCAAAACAATGATATTCTTTATGATACATTGCCTCGTAAGGTACTGTTCAAGAATTATGACACCATTTCTTTTCTAGAAATACACACATTTGCCATTTAAGAAGGATCCTCAGAGCTGTAACTCCAAACCTTGAAATATTGGGCTACCATCAATTCCTGTTTCCTGATATACATATACCTACATGCACCACACGCCACAAGTATGAACTTTACATGTTTTGTGTACGGATATAAATTCCATAATACCTGTAACATATAAGACAACTTATTTTGATTCTGCCTGTTCTTTTGGCTGGGGACTTGTTATGTATTTAGTTCTGCTGATGATTGTGATTTGCGATGTTTTGTTAAATAGTGGTTAAAATTTTAACACCCTTATTCACTATATATATATATATATATCACGTCATGCATGCTATGACCTTAACTTGTGAACTGGGGAAAAATATCATGTATTCTGGTATTAGTTGCAAGCTTACACTTTTGCAGACGAAATTTAATATGCTGGATAGTAAATGATACACGAGCACTGTCAGGAATCCATCACAAGGTATTGACCTTAAACATCATGTGTTAGGTAAGATTGTGTTGGTTGTGGGATGTCTTCGTTAATCGTTACTCTAATTTGAATTTCATGCCGATTGTTTAATGGCTCAGTGAGAATCCTTGTAGGTTTCTGTCAAGTGAGAAAAAGCCCAAGATGGCATTGGGTCTGTTCAGCTAATCTTAATTGAAGTTGATGCGTTTACGAAATATGCATATAGTACACAGATAATGCAACACAAAATACTCATCTACTTATCTTATACATCTTGATACATCTACAAAATGAAAGGATTGTTGTGCAAAAACAATAATCTTACGTTACAAAATACAAGTTCATATTCAGTGACACGTCTCTGCAACTCCGCTGATGTCAATTTCCTGTCTCCTCTATTTCTTCAGAAGGATAATGATCTGCGTGCGCTCCGTTATAATCAATCGTCATATCCGAGGAAAGTTATAAACCTCGACCTTATTTTCGTGCTCTTCTAACCGTACTTATGTGATATGCAACAAAATTATTTTTAGTCCGAAATAACGATAATAAATAATTAAGAGTTTTTTTAGTTTACTGCCGTGTCGCAACATTTCTGTGGCATTTGTTTATATTCCATTAGATTTGCAGGATATCCACATGTCATCAGATGATCTTCATTTAGTGCACAAATCAAAGGGAGAAGATTGCACAATGAACATGTACAAGGACAGAACTCTGAAAACTATTGGAGGCTGTCTGTTTAGTGTTTAGCACCCATGAGAGGCTGTTAAACACAATTTTAATCATCAAAATTTTAATTTATTGCCCAAACCTACTATTAAATTAAATAAGTTTTAATATAGATCACAATAATAAATGAAAAAAAATTGATGATTAAAAATATGCGTGACCAAGCCAACATCCAGTAACCGATACGAGGCCTCCCCTATCAAAAAGATGAAATAACAATCTTTCAATTCTCTGTTTTTGATCTTCTCAATATGAGTTAAATCGAAAAAAGAAAATAAAAAATAAAATCACTCGCGATCGTTTCCCTTTTAAATTGTACATATCCATTCCTGCAGTGGAATTGTAGAAACAGTCTTGTCGTTGCAGATATGTATGATGGTGAGGACCAGAAGCAGGTGAGGATTTCTGATACCGCTTTAAAAATCTCAGATCGTAACCTGCAAACTTAAAAAAAGTCATACGAGTTGCTTAGCTACCCAATGGAATCAGATTCCAGGCTGTGCTCTATAAAAGAAGGCAGATCATCTGTAAAGGTCATGCATCTGCACCCTTTTCTGATCTTACCTCAATCGTGCTGTTTCAATGTATTTAAGTATCTGCAGTTTCTGTGGCTTCTCCATCCCCTTCTTTTTTCGTTCTAGAGATCCAACATTTTGTCATCATCTTGGATCCTAAGATATCTTGTAGAACCCCAGATGGATTTTGCTGATACGGTATAAAGGAATTTGAATTATTGTCGCCAAGATGTTAGATATATCACGGTTGGCATTTTTGGTCTGTGCCAAACAGGATCTTAGATATATCAGAGCTGTTCTTTTATGCATGTTTCTTGGGTGAGAATTGAGTCAGAGTTGGAGGAAATGAGATGCATGTTGACCTAGATAAATCATGCTCAACAATGGTTTTACTATGTCAGATTGCAGAAATTGCAATGCTCGCCTGGTTCATTTAACATTTTCTACCACAAGAAAATGGTCGCACAAATTAACTTGGGAATATCGATGAAGATTATGACCACTTGAATGAAGGCACAGTAGATGACTTTTAAATATATTACACATGAAACTTGTAATAGTAATTTGTAGAACTCTGTGTAGGTCACAAGCAAACATGAAATTTGAACATACCGTCTTCACTTGATCAAAAGTAGACGGCACAACTTAGGGAGGCAATTCCATGAAGGAAGCATAGAAAATGTTAAACTTGTCAATGTTCACACTCTAGCAAGATTCTAAGGTTAAACACAACAAACCCATATCCGCTCTCCGGAGTTCCAAGATGAGGGACTTTGTCTCCATTGTTCATAAATTCATCACCTTACCTGACTACTAATGATGTATAGTTAAAAGAGGAGGCCCTCTTCCAGTTTAACCATAATCATTTTTTCTCAGGCTGAAGGCTGCTCCCCTGTTGCTCAGCATAAGGCCGTACAAAGGTCCTCCTCCACCAGACTTCAAACGCTCTCTGAAGATTTGGGCAGTTGTCACCAACTTTCAAGAAGCTGCCTAACCATGAAAGCATAATACTCTGTTGGTCTTCAAGAGGAAGTGTCAATATGGTTCTACCTATTCCTTCTTCTACTACCTTGCCATCAAATGATCGGCAACCATGTTGCAACCAACTGTAGTCATCCATAAGTGGCTGTAACCAAACATGTAATAGCAACTGACGAGTTTCCTTTGAAGGGAGCATCTCACCTTTTCCAATACCGACGAAAAGCCTTGCTGTGATGCAGCTAACTAGGTGCCTTGACATGACAGGAAGCTTTGAGTGTAACTCAGCAAGCTCACTGTGACCTGCCCACATCACTGCAAATTCTTCTGCTACATGCCTGTCGGCCAAAATCTCGACTAACCAAAGGAGATTATCTGCCTCAAGTGCTATCTGTCTCGCCACAGGATCCTTGTTTTCCAAAGGTTTATCTGAAAAACCTGGCTCAGATGCTTGTATGAACAGACTTAGGAGGGAGTCTAAACAGCTTCTGCAGGAACTGTATAAAGTTTCAGTACATATGTCAGCGGATCCATTCGTCCAGAGGCTATTCTCCTTCAGGAGTTTCAATACTAAAGATTTCATCTCACGTCGGCCTCTATCTGCGTTGCTTTTGAGGACCAGCTCTAATATATGAGCAAGTGTATCATTTGGTGGATTTGATATATCAGAGGCTACTCGCTTCATTATAGGACTGATTCCATAGTTCTCGGTCTGAAGATGCCGGATAGATGAGACAACATTTTCTTCTTCTTCTCCAACCCATGGGACTGCTTCCAAGTAATCCAAACAGGATTTCACACACGAGCGAAAGCCAAGTGTTTCTGCAACCTGGAGCATGATGACGCTTGTTATACAGATGAAAAGATTTTAAATCAAGTTAGACAAGAAGAAAATATAAAGTAATGTGAAAATACTAATAATTAATATTCCTTATAAGGATATCCATCTCAATGATCTTTTGCTACTAGATAACTTCAAGAACAACATAGAATTAAGCAAACAAGTAGTTGCTTAAACTGGTAATTCAATCTCTTAGAAAGTACATCCTGCAATCTTTAAAAGGAAAAAGAATGTCAACCAAATATGATGTCATTAACCAAACTTTCTATATTTGTGCGTGCTATTGAACTTGGTGTCTAGAAAAGGGATACTGAATCACAAGGTTGCCACTTGTGCCATTTGGACTCTCCGATGAATTAGACAAATCAATTTGATCTGGAATATTATGTTCCACACAAGCTATTTTTTTTTACAATATCAGCATGTACAACCCCATTCACACCATCTTTTACATAAAAGTATCCATGTCGTCTGAGTTCTTTAAAGTTTAAAGAAAGTCACCAAGTGGATGAGGACCGAGGTGATTTAACCAAACTTTCTCCACTTGCTTAATTAAGTTGGTACCTAGATTCACATGGTTTCCACTAGTGTTTTATTAACTCTTTGATGGTATCGTAATCAGACAAATCAATTTGATATAGAATCTTATTACAACAAATACTGAACTTCATAAGCAATTCTATTAGATATTAAGCTACATTGGGAATATTTCTATATTTCTACAGTATTAGATATGTGGCTTTGAGCACCTAAACCACAGATCCAAAAACTTATAAAGGAAAATTCTGCAGTATGGGAGTTAAAGGGTATATGAGAAACGTAAGATATTTACTGTGAAATATTTCTAGGTGTTCATTAAGATTGCATTAGTAAGATGGCTTCATTACCACAATGAAAGTAAACTAATTTACTTATTGTTTCATGAAGAAGAATGAACTTGCAAAAGACAAGTGATTGTCCATGTGATGAGTGTAAACTTTCTAATCATATCTAGTTTGCAAAATTTGGATGCATTCGAGAATTTGAAAATATAAAAGGTTATGTGCTCTTCCCGGTAGGTTATAGATGAGAAATTATAGACACGCGATAAGAAACAGCTATAAGCACATGGACGAGGAAACTTGATCATCTTCATGTACAACAAACCTTTAGGATGCGGAGAACTCGAGGAACACTCTGCTTGATCAATCTGTGCTTCACTTCTTTACAGTACATCAACCCCACAGTCTCAACATAAATTTCCACATCTTCACAGTCTGCTATCTCCACACATGGAACTGGAGATTCCCTAGATAGCTTCTCTGCAAAGAAACTACTATTTTCTGCAAGAGTGCTTCTGTGAACACTCATTCTCACAGCAAGACCTTCTTTACCATACAAAACAACTTTCAAATCGCTTGTCTCAGTCTGACCAAAGCCAACAGATATCTTTCGCTGGGGATTATCTGTAGTTGGTGGTTTTTGGGGTCTCTCAGGGACTGGTGCAGGACTTGCTGCTGCAGTGTCCGAGTTCACACATCTCTGATCTTCAGAAGCAATCCTTACCCTCAATGGAGTAGACTCAGTTCTCTTGTCCACTGGGGGAATCGATGTCCTCTGAAGTGATGGTGATTTTGAGTGTGGTGGTGATGATACTTTAGTCTTACTTTGCTGATGTTGATGCTTAAGGGTTTTCTGTAGAACTGCAGGAGAAGGGCAGCACCAGAAACCTTCAGGAGTCACTGCAATGGGAACACTTTTTATCTTGGCTTGGGCCTGTTCAAGCTTCCTCACTCTAAAATCAGTCATTTCTACTGTTTATTTTCCCCCTAAATTTCAAATGGAGAAAGTTCTCATCCAATGAGATTATTAGAGGCAAATTTCGCAGCTCCAAACCTCAGCAACCATACAAAATGAGGCTCCAGATAGATGCACAACAGCATGAACCTGTATGATATGTGTAAAAGTCAATTTAAAGTGAAATTTTCGTTTCTTTTGTTCAACTGATCTCACTCAAAGGCTGATCAAGAATATGTATTTTATTTCATGACCAAAGCATCAAGAACAAAGAGAAACTAGATAACATGCACTTTCACATCCAACCAAAAGCAAACAACAGAACAACACAAATTAAGAAGTGGAGAACATGTAAATAACACTGAAGAACTGGATTCTGTTCCCAAACCCAAAGAAAATAGAACTTTGCCAGCCCCCAAATACATGCAAGGAGTCTAAAGAAGGCACAAAGAGCCCAGATCACCGCTATCTTTTGAACAATAGAGTTTGAACTGCTAATTTAAGGCAAAGTTTCGAACTTTTTGTTTAAAAGATTCAATGTTTATGTATGTCTTTCTTCCTAGCAGAAAACAAAACAAAAATGGAAGTCTGAGAAACAACGAAACATGAACACTAGAAAAAAAAAACAGTAAGCAGAAAAAGAATAACATCAGGTAAGGCTACAAATAAGCCAACTTTCTACTCACCTCTTCTCTGCCGTCAGTTCCTTCAATCCGCCCCTCCCCCCCAACTCCTTATCTCCACGCACCTTCCCCTGCCCTGGGATCCTAATGATGCAGCGGAGGTCCAATGTCAAGCACAGAGGCAACCAGACATGGGATGCATCACAGGCAGAAATGATGCTTCTCTCAAATCATTCCCCTTGAATCAAGTGATAAAAAAAGATGAGATCTTTAGCCTTTACCAGATAAGATTGCCCCCTTCTTTTCCCTCTCATATAATCATATATTCCAAACAATCTCTTCTCTCCACTCTTTTTCTCTCTCTCTCTCTCTCTCCACCCTCTGAACACTCCTTTACACCATGCCAACACAGCTTGCTGCCCCATTTCCCAGTCCTTTGTTTTATTCAACCTTTTAGTGTTGCAGTGTACCCAAAACACCCCTACCCTTGGCTACTCTACGATATGGACATGTACATTGTATATGGTGTTAATAATGTTAAGAACAGTAATAATAATAGTGTAAAGTAGTGGTAGAGGGGGGAATAAAAGGGCCTTGGGTTGGGTGCTTGAGGTGAAGGGAAAGCAGAAGAGGATTTGAAAGGCCTTAAAGTGCTCTCTTGAGATGTGTTCACTGTTCACTCATATCCCACTTTCATGTCCCAACAACAGCAACAAAGAGAAGGGCAAGAGACAGCAAAAGATCCAAACTTTTTTTTTAATTACAGCAACAAGGCTGGCACTGTTTCCATGAGATCGTGGACTGTTATGGGAATTGGGAGGGATGGGGACCCGATCGACACCCCCCACCCCCTTCAAATGGGTTTTATACGACCGCAACTTGTGTCTTGGGGTGCTGGTTTTTGGAACAGCTTGGAAGAAGCAACCAACCTTTTGAGCTTGTTTTAAACTTACTTTTTTTTTTGTTTCAAGGCCCACACAAATGCAATTACAGTAGCATGAGAAGGAAGGACAAGAGATTTAGATTTTAAAAGGTGGATTAGTTGAATGGTGCACATGGTTGTTAAAGGATAAAGACATCTCGAGGAGAAAAAAAAAATTATGGGGTTGTGTTGTGGATTTGAAATAAGAGTTGATGGCTTTGGCTTCAAGGAATGATCTGCTTAAAGGTGCTGTTGGTTTATCCCAAGATCAATTTGGATTCAACTGCTCTTAAACTAATTCCATGGTTAGCATCCCTGACAGATCATGCAGTATTTTGGTTTGGGCTAATTGCTTTTTTTTTATATAAAGATGAGGTTTGAACTTGATGCAAACATCTCACAGCACATTTGAATCTATAGTTTTTTTTTTGTGGAAGTTTTAAAAATGGTATGATCATGGGGCTGGTAATGTGACAGCTCCTGGACTCCTGCGGCATGCCAAAATACAGTCTCTGAAATAAGATGTATGGTACTGATATTGTTGAATTTGGCATCTAATGTTTGAATAGGACCAGAGCGACATGCAACAGAGAAAATGCAGTGCAGGGCCCTTGCTGTGTCAATACCCCTCTTCATAGAGGTTTAGATGTTTTATTCCAATTAGACCAAATAATTAATGAGGCTCATTATATAGTGCTGAAATAGGTAAAGACAGTTCATAGATTTTGCAACTAACCCCTGATATTATATATATATATATATATATATTTGGTCTCTAATCATGATCAATGTTTTGCTCAAACACATGCACTTTTTGTATTGTGGAGTTTAATCATCAATGTAATCAGAAAATTTCTACATTGTTAGGTACTCTTTGCAATCATTTTCTAAGGTGAAACTTTTTTTCCAGAATGCATTAAGAACCATTCAGAAGGTACTTACTCCTACCTTCTTCTTCTTTTTATTTTGGTGATAACTCCTACCTTCTTTTTTCCTCACAAATTGATGCACTTGAGCCTTCTGGTACAAACCTGTCACTGTAATCTTACAAATGGCATTGTCCTACAGCCCCTACTTGTTGTACAGGACCATAAGAAACCTTTGAATTGGACACTGAGAAGAAAAGAAGGGAAAAAGGTGCAATAACAAAGAAGAAAACAAAAGCCAAGCAGCTGCCACCTTGTGCTTAATTAATGCCTTCTCTTTTGACTTCATTTTTTTTCCCAGTAGTATTTTTGGAGCTCATCTGTCCCATTTGCCTCGTACTGGAGCTTTCAAATGATTCTTCCGAACGAAAGGCCGAGATGGAAGCTTTAATTTCTCCATCAATTGAATTCAAAACAGCTACATTTTTTTTTTGTGGTTTTGTGGTACATGTTTAGATCTGGCAAACTGGTCGGTCGTTGCATTATTATGGACCCACGTTTTGGTAGCTCACAAGTAGTAATCATGTCGCCAAAATTGAGATTTCAAGAAGCAAATTATGGCTAGAGATTGCTCCAGTGCCAAGTTTATGACCTTTCTGTGATATCTTATGATGCAAATCTTATATCCAAAAAATCCTTTGTGAGTCATCTTAGGCAGCATAAACAGTTCAGCATTCATGTTTTACTGTTGAAGTGCTTCACTAACTTGTTATAATAAAAAGAAAACTTAATCATGTGCAAGTTTCTCAGTTGTCTTCCATTATCTGATTCTATCAGTCAATAAATATAGTGTGCAGTTTATTTACATTTTACATGCACATGAATGTGAGGAGAGCGAGGCACGTGCATCTCGATAGCTACAAAATGTAAAATTAAAAATAAAAGAACAGGAAAAAAAAATAAATGCTTAATATACTTTTTTTTCTATTGATGTGGAAGCCTATGGCATTGCCCTCTCTGATTGATGCTTACAAAACATACAGAACACCTCCAAGTCCGACAGTACAGATTGCATCTATATAGTGCAAGACAAGTGAGCCCATGACGGATGCATACTGATATGTGCTGAAATCAAAGAAATGGACAAAGTTTACAGGCAGCACTACATCGAAGTGAATCCCATGTATATTGAGATGGCGGAGGCCATAGATTTCCCCTCTTCTTGTGTCTGCATGAGGCCATATATTGAGGAAGTAGACAAAAATAAGTTCAAAGTTTATAACGGTTAGTTGAAGTCGAAAATTTGAATCTAAGGTTGAAAAATTAAGAGTCTAATAGCTTTAAATTTAAGCCCAAGTTGCTACAAACTCTGAACTAAGGCATCAAATTCCTCTTTATCCACCGAAAAAAGACACCCCATGTCACATATATGTGTATAATGAGTGTTGGTATATAGTTTTACAAATTCCCCGTACCACTCAAATGCATGAGTTATAATTTTATGACATTTTGAAATATACATTGTCCTAGATTTTAAATTAATAGTCTAAATCAAATCAATTAAATAGATAACCTAGATCATCAGTTTAGATCTTATGATTCAAAATATAAAACAATATGTATGCAGTGTTATCTAACAATGAGTTAAATGGATGTGTAGTGTTAGTTGACACCGGAGATACATTTTCCTATTATTAGATTTTAAAATAACGATCAAAATCAAATCAACCAAATAGATAGTAAAAAAAATTATGACGTTTACAAATTTTAATTTAGATTATTAATTTTAAATTTAATGATTAAAAAATGTAAGATTATCTAATATTGCTCCTCCATTTTTATCTTTTACAATATGAGTATTAGAAGGTTTTCTAGGAGGATATATTTTTTTTCATCAACACTAATTGCATAATATCATTATAATATAGTATAGTATAATATAGGAAGTACGAAACTAAATTATGGGAGAGGACAAGCTTCTTATTGTTATATGTATAATAGAGTATAATATAGTATCTATGCAGAAATTTTGATTTCCTTTAAATTAACAAGTAATAAGGTAAATTAATTAGCCAATAACTATGTTATATGTTTATTTATAAATGAATAATGATGGTCTATGTCGTAATATACAGCCTACGTTGAGTATTATTTTATGCTTTTGATTTTAAGGAATAATAATAAATTGAAAGAAAAAAAGTCTATTTAATATTTATTCCTTTTTTAAGCATGAAATGTAATATACAAGACAGCAAAACAATCGTAACAACCAAAATTTTTTTAGTTGGAAAGGAAAATTTATATATCAAATAATTATTAACAAGATTTTAATTAAAGATTTAATGGATGTGTGTATTTTATTTTATTAACTATTAGATTTAAACATGTGATTACCAAAATGAATAGTAAATATGAATTTTAAATAGATTATATATTTGTAATCGTATATCTCAAATTCAACGATTCATAAAGTAGGATATGCAGTGCATCCTACTTAAGTAAGGTACATCTATATTAAATTATTTAATTTATTATAAGTATATATATATATATATATATATATATATATATATATATCTAATTTTGATTGTAATATTTGTGATCTTAATATATATTTCTGATTGAATATAAGATCATATATTCTATTAATACAGCATTAAATGTTTTAATAGAATTTTATATAATTATGAGAATTCAGTTATGATTGCAAAAACATTCGTCGGCTCACTCAAGCAAACATTATAATTGAACTGTTTTTTTTTTCCGGCGAAATAATAATTGAACAGTATAAGTGTTTGATTGGTAGCTACCGAGCAATGCACTCCGTGACACCTTTGTTTCATGCGCCCATCCATCGGCTGCTGTTTAGACGACCTCCTCGGCTTTATGTGAGGCCACGCGCGCATGGCAACCCTCTAATAATGGTTGGCTTTACAAGCCGTGGGTTCGGAATTTGGACCATACCGCAACGCAATTGTTTTCTTTTTCTGGGAGTTTGGGGGTAAAGTAGGGTGAAAGCAAGTCTGCTTTGAATGGGGTTGCAAATAATTTCCTCTCGTTCAAATAGTTTTTGAGTTTGGAATTTCGAATACGTAAATTATTTTTGTTGAGATATTATGACTCAGAATAACATAAATTAACTCAGGCGAAGTTTGGAAACTATGATGACAATAAAAAAATAAATCAACCGGGATGGCTGAGGGCCACTTTGTGAGTTCTTCCCCTTTGCCAGAAGATTACCCGTCTTTTTTAAGTTAAAATTGACCACCATTTTCTATATTTGGCTAAAGGGTTCTTGACTTCTTGTGAACCACTGAACATGATATTTCACTCATGAAGGACCAAGAGCAAGGATGTTAACATTGCCACAAGCTGGCCTATCAGATTTGGGCATTAGCGCCCCGAGGGGGTCTCTCACCTTCTGCTTTAATCATTACATTGGCTACAAGATGATTCTCATGACTACCTGCTCTTCTTAAGCAGCCCATAATTCTTTCTCAACTTGCCAATAAACTGTCACAGGAAGAGTTCAAAAGCAATATAAGAGATGAGCTGTGCACACTTTACAAAACTTGATATATCACTCATCAACCTGACCCACCCCTCGCCAACAAATATACGGCTCATGCCCGTGACAGATTCCCAACCTGCTAGAATTCCCAGTAAGGTTCATTGTAAGGCCGTATGGTTCAGCTGGCCTCAACCTCGACAAATTCTTCCATGGTTGCACAGTCAAAATTATGAAATGCCGTGAACTCCTGAGTCATAAATTGTGTCCTGCTTCACACATTCGCACAAATGAGCAATAACCGCTCCAAATGATGCAAAAATCAACCTTATATAGCAATGACAAGAGAAACCAGGTACTCCATGTTTTTGGAAGACCACCTTTGTGATATGAGAATCCAAAAGCATCACTAGATAATACAAACTCTTTTCAATTTGCTACTCTCTTGTACATCTACCTGTCCTAGTGCTTCTCGTCCTTCGGGATGTCTTTCTTTGGAATCTGAGATTCCAATTCCTTTGGTGCCGATCGCTCCATGGATCTGCCCAAAAATAAGTAAATATTTTAAAAGCATAAATCAGAAATCAATTATAAATGGGTGCTTTGGTATGACAAGATCAATTATATCTTACACAATCATTCTGACTAGTAAAAATGAAGAAATAAAAAACAAACAAACATCATGATAGAAAATATGACTATAGGAGGATCCCACAACATGGAACTCCGAACTCGAGTCTTCCACAACAAGAATATTGTATTTGAAACTAGTTCACCTGGATAGCAAATATCAAATGAAAAACTTCTAAACATAATAAGTTCAGATAGATACATTTTAGTTCCTACCGAGCTACATCAGCACATGTACGTACTCATGTATTTAATGATGATGTCTTTTAAGAAAATATCAAGCCCTAAAGAAGATAAGGATGATTCAGCGCTCTCCTACAACAATGTGAGCAAACCGGCAAATGCAAGTATTGCAGTCATGCTCTTCGATAAAGCAGCCTAATTCAGCAAAACAAATGGTAAATTTTATTTAGAGGAGCAAAATGATGGTAAGAAATTAACTTTTACATGAAAAAAAAAGTATGTTGGCGAATCGCCTTTCAGAAAAATTCATAGTTTGGTAAAACTGCGAGCATCAGGTCCATGCAGTCCTCAATGAAGCAAATTGAAAAGTACGAAGCTTTTTTGAGAGGGAAAAGGATGACTAGCAAGGTGGTAGTAATCCATCGCATTCTATTGATATGAAGATAGCTTATATAGCATGCCATGGCAGACGGAAAAGTACAAAGCTGTATCTTAAAACTCACAACAAATGTTTCGTTTTTGCCCCTCATAAAACCTACAACAGAGATGTGCACAAGTAAGGTCAACTCGTTCGACTGCTCTGACAACAACCCAACCCAGGAAAGACTGCTACAAAATATGCAGCATGGTGAAGGTGAGTTCAAGTTTTCGTGAATAAATCAGTATATTAACATAAGTAATTACACTACATTACATTAAATTGATAGCACAACATCAATCAAATAGATCTAAAACTCCAAATACAGAACACTGATTAACAGGCAGGTGAATGCATATCAATTAATCGAAGGCCAGAAACATTTTGTTAAACACCCATTTGTTACTTGTTTCACATTTCGATTTCAAATGTATCATAGGACAACTCTATTTCACATATATGGGACATAAAGTTTTTTTTTTAAAACTCACTAAAAAAAGAAATATTTACTTTCACTCGCTTTTATTTGACACTTTATTATGATTGAGAATTCTAAGAATAAACTATCTCCGAGAGGGACTGGAGAAGCTCTCTAGTTATGAATCATGTATAGAACTCATGGGGGATGCTTGGTTACAATTCCGAATCAGCTATTACATGTTTGCACTGGTTTTTGTTGTTTTTGCTGTTGAAACGGCCTTCTTTATCCACAGGCAATGAGTTTCAATGTACTGGGTATATCTCTTCCCATAGAATTTATACATTACAGTTGCTTGGTTCTTTATGTCTCAAATTCTAATTGTTTAGTCAACTAAAGAACACTTCCTCTAACTTTGCATCCTTGGATTCTCCTTTAATTTGAGAATCAGGCAGTAAAATTATACACGGAGATTATTGAATATTACATAGAAAACTTGAACTAAGAATTAAGAGCCCATAAGTGTTGAAATTGCCTGTACTCTCTTTTCCATTTTGACCTATTGCCATCATTTTTTTTTGCTGCTCAATCTCACTTTCTCTTGTTTGCCTCATTTGAAATTGGCATAGAGTGCTTGAGTTGGAGGCCAAGTATTTTGAGCTGAGATGCAACGCTAAGACTGAGGTCCTCATGAAATCAATATTTTGTAGTGAACTGTAGCACCGTGAGGAAGTGTTTCAATTTTCAAAAAGCTAAGGGTTGGTTCAGTTTCGGCACTAGACCTTGGTCCTAGACTCCTAGTTGACATGAACAAAGTCGAGACTGCGGCAGAGCCAGACTGAGAAGAACAGCTATGGAGCACAGAAATAGTGCTAAGTGCAATTTCTTCATTGGTTATTAACTTTTAATTCATTATTTAATAAATTCCCATCAAGTTGAATTAAATCAAATTCAACCATTCCATATTCTGCATAGATAATTATTTTAGATCTTGTTTTTTTATCAATTGTTTGTACAAGGTTATTTATGCATCAAATAGTGCAACTGACTTCTTTGGTAATCACATAATAGCTGATGAAATCATTTTTTCTTTTCAACCTTTGTTTTTGAAAGACTTTCTTTTTAAACTTTTCTGAACTAGCACATGTCACGTTACATATGCATCTAAACCAAACGGATGCAATATCTGCTTTCATGAGAAAATTATTTAAAATGTATGATCTTGAACTGAAAGACTCCTAGGTAATTTTTTATTAGCAGTGTTGGCGCCGCAATCTCGCTACATAATTAAGATAACCTCTGAATTCAGTGACCCAAAATTTCTAGAGGAATAACCAAAATTTTCTCTTTTTCTCAGCTATGGTCAATTTTTATCTCAATTTCGCAATCAAAACCCTTTAGTTCTTATTTTTCTAAGAACGATCTCAAGCTTATAATAAATCGTTTATTCCTAGTCAAATTAGGCGGTTTCATTCAAGAAATTTACTGTTCAGTGTTCTATAATCTACCCTGGCGTCGAGAGAAACCAATCATCCGAGCACTATCAAATTGCTCATAATAAAACCCAACGTAAGATAATAACAAAATTAAAGGGAAGAAAACAGAACAAGAGGATAATTACTTGGCGGCGGAGGTGGATTCCTCTTCGAGCCAGTGGCGGATCTGTCGGACGTTGCGGCGGAAGATGGCGGCGGACTGCTTGACGTCGCTGCGGAGAAGGAGGATCGCCGCCCCGACTCCTACCACCGTCACAATAAAATTCGTCAGCGCCATGGTCGACGCCAAGATGCTCCTCCTCTCTCCAAACCACTGCGATAGAAGCAAGCGATAGCAGAGCAAAACCCTGTGGGATATGTAGGAGGTGAGGTCTTCACACTTTTTGTTTTTCTTCTCTGAGATTGAGACGAAGCGGACTTGAGGAACAAGTAGAAGCTGACAATGGGCTCATGGGCTTATTCTTATGTTGCGTAGATTTTTAGGACATATGGACCAGAAAAGATGGGCTTCAACTAAGCTTCACTATTTAATTAGTTAATTAATTAATTATTTTAAGATAATAAGTTTACTTTTATCGATATTAGATAGGGGTGTCAGAGGGAAAAAACACATTTTTTTTCTCATTTCTTTCTAGTATCAGAGTGTTCCCCATTTTATTTATTATTTATATAGTATTTATTATGTTCTATTTAGTTAATGTTTTTAGATGACATGTTGTTTACATGGACGAGCGTTTGTTTGTGTTTTATTTTTTTCACTTGTTGCATCAAAGTTGAAGGATAATATGTCCAAAATAAATAAAAAAAGATAACAAAAGTATAATGAGTAAAGTTTAGAGGTTTAAGATTTAGAATTTAGGGTTAAGGTTTAAGATGTCTTTAAATTGTTTTTTTATTATAGTATCAATAAAAAGAAATAGTATGGATACGAGTTTATCTTTTTTAAGAAACTTGCTAGTTGATTTAATTCATATTTTAGTATGATATACTTACCTGATTGTTCAATTTTCTCTAACCATATTTTTTATTGTCCGTCGTTTGTATTCCCAACATAAATTGGGCTGCCCGACCAAGTCAGTCTTGAAATATTTCCAAAAGGAAATCAAGATTATTTTCTCTAATATCTGGCATGGCTTAAATGCTCCTTTGTTGGATCACATATAATTGCCCAGATGCCCTCTCCTAAGCAATGGCTAGGAGCATAACATATTTTTTACAACGAAACAACCCCAACTCCGATACAACTAGAATGACGATAAGACTTGATGTGCCAAAGTTGCAGCAACATGCATGACATGTTGGCACACTTTTAAACTAGCACCTTCAAAGTGTTTAAATGTGTTGATTATTAAATTAATATATTATTTAAATTTTTATTAAGTATAATTAATAATAATGATAAATAATTAAAATTCAACGTCTTGAAACACTTAAAATATTAATATTTATGATAGCTGTTACGTGTTGAAAATTATTTTTTAAATATACTTTTAAAATATTTTATTATTACTTACTATTTATATAAATATACTTATTCCTTTATATCACGTGATCATTTTATTTTTTATTAATTTATAAATTATTTGGTTAACTATTTCTTTTGTTATTATTTATTAATATTCAAAGTTAAAATAAATATAAATAATTTAATTTAGGATAAATATGATAATATAATTTATTTAAATAATTATTTATATTTTTTTAGTTATTTACTTTTGTCAATTGACTCATACGAATATTGTCAAATATTTTTATTAAATTTTATAATTAAATTATTATTAGTTAATCGTTATTCGTTATTAATTATTCAGATTGTCGATGCATGTAATTGGCGAAATCATATCTTTTAAACTTATCTAATTCCCTTTGGCAATCCTCCATTTCCATTTTTTATAACTAATCCAACAAACTTAAAAATAGTAACATGTCTTATCTTTTTACTGAAGATCAGCGTATCAAGATTGACTTCTAAAAAGAACATTTTCATGTGAGATGATGATTCTTCAGCACTAAAAAATTTCCTTTGGTTGAGTTTAAGGTAAATAGAAACAAACGATTGTAGATATATGGACAATACCAATATGCGAAGAGCACAATAATTATGTAGTGACTAATGTCACTACTTTTAATTTAAGGTTACTAAATATAATATTAATACACATGTTTTATAATCTTTGTTAACGAATTATTGTCAGGGGCGTCTCCCTCCCTCCATACCCAACTTCTCGATATATATATATAT
>LTAE01004248.1:13336-29768 GCA_001647135.1 Pontederia paniculata | reverse complement strand
TCTCTCTCTCTCTCTCTCTCTCTCTCTCTCTCTCTCTCTCTCTCTCTCTCTCCTCTCTCTTCTCTCTTTCATAAGGAGTCTATGCAACTTTGGGATCTGCACTAGGAGTGGGTGATGCGACAGAGACAACACGTAGAATGAGGAGAATCTAGGGTTAGTTCTCAGATTTTAATTGATATGTGAATAGGATCATTAAGAAGGATTAATTCTCGGATTTTAATTGATTGTTAAAGACATTTAAAGAGGATTTTTGATGGTAATTAATGATGTATTAATCAGAATTTTATAAAAGAGTTCTTCAAATTTTATCTCGTATGTAGATAATGTTAATCACGTAATCCGCAACCGAACACGGGTCGTGTTCCCCCATGACAGGTCTGCACTGGATCCAGCATGAGACAGCTGTGTCGGCTAACGACGTGCCCACTGAAGATGAATAATTGACAAAACGGACGACGTTCAGCTGAACATAGTTCGCGTCAGGTGGGAAAACAGTTGAGCCACCTCGACACGCGCTGTCCCAACCCACCGCGTTCCTAGGTCCGCGTACCCAAGGGACACTAGTCGTGTCTATCTCCGATGCGGCCAACTGAAACCCTAAAGGAAAAATGATCAAACACCATCCATGCTTCGTAAAGAAATCGATCAAACAGTTTGTGTTCCATTGAAACATGGCCCGCGTCATAGAAAGAACTCTATTTTCCTAAAACGGTGGCATTCGCGGAACACGTTTGTTCCGGTACCCAACACAGGCCGTGTCGACATTGACGCGAGCCGTGTCCCGGGATGCATGATACCTATTTGTATGACTATTTTTGAACTTAATTGAGGTAGGCCTAGTGCACTTTCACATAAACCTAGTTTTATAGGTAATTGAAAGATAAAAGATGTAAATATTTGTGATTAAAATTATGCATGAAGAGGAAGACCCCAACGGACTTGGAGAGCATACTTTAATTCTCTAAGGGTTATTGGTGTTCTCCCATATGTTTATTGAGAATAGGCTTTAATCCTATAAGAGTTATCGGTGTTATGAATTATAGCAAGAGCGCATGACTTAATCCTATAAGGGTTATTGGTGTCCTCAGTCACTATAGAGAGAGTAGGCTTTAATCCCTTGAGGGTTATTGGTGCTCTCTCTCCTGGTTTAATTGTTATTGACGAGTCTCGGGTTGCCCTATGGCCTAGCTCGTCATATTGGCCCCGGATCGCTGGAATCTTCATGTACTAATAATAAAAAAATGATTGATTGAAAGTGATCGATAGAAAATGATTGATTGGAAAGGAAAGAAAAAAAATTGAAAGATGAAACAAATTAAATGACATTGATTTTTCCAAATGAATTATTGATTATAATTGAAAAAAGGTTTTGTTTAATTGTATTATTATCCCATATTATTGTTTTTTAATATGATCTTATCACATATGTGTCATTGCTCATGGAAGGTTTTATCTTCCCTGCTAATTCAAATTTTGCAGGCAACCCAAATGCTAAATAGGAACAATGGGGCTGATGATGATGGAGTTTGTGATGATCGACTTGCACATGATATAGAATCCAGATTAATGTGTCACCGGTCTAGTTTGGAGTCTTCTATATAATAGAGAGGATGTTGAACTCTACTTGTTTAGTATTTTGTTATGGCCTATTGTTGGATTTTAGTCTTCGATTAGAATTGATATAACAAACTTATTAGTACTTTCTATATGTCAGAGATGTTTAATTTTAAAGTATTGTGTTTATATGATGTGGCCCTATGGTTGACCGATCAAATGGTCAAACCGAAGATGATGATATCTGTCGTAGCGTTCCCAAGATGCACGTTTTGCCAAGTGGTGAGGTGTGATTTTGGGGGCGTTACATCATGAGTGTCGTCATTGAAGCCACAAAATATCATCCATCATTCCTTGCACAAACCTGGATATGTGAGAGGCACATCTTCCATTAGTTGTATATGAAAACATTCCTTACAATTATGAAGAACATTCATGCATTCAATATAAACATTTCATATATACATAGGTCAATAATTAAAAGAGACATATCTTAACAATTCCCTAAACAAACATTATCATAACATAACATAAATATCATGCATATTAGCATAAACATCAAATAATGAGTCATAATATGATAAGCACAACATCATCATCATAATCATAAGACATTTGCATAGAAAGAGATATTTCTTAGCTTAAAACATTATTTACATAAAAAATAATAGTGTCTAAGTAATTTATATTCATATCCAGAGACATGGCAAGAAGGAGGGGGCTTGGCCCCTCCCAAATATTTTTTTATATTAGGTTAAATTAGTAAATAAAAATTAAACAAAATAAATTAAATTATACATAGTTTTTATATTGACCCATCCCATATTTTTTCTCTCCCTCCGTCACTATTCATATCCATCATTCTTAACACCATTTATATTTTAGTCATATGACACTTTAGAGTTCTCTTTGACTCATAATTACTATATTTATTATATGACACATTCTTACATCTTAAGTGCATATTCATTATTCTTTACATCTTAGTCACACGATCTATTAAAACTCTATAGTGCTATTTGGTTGTGGGGTATAGATGAAAGAATAGCTAAATATATTCTCACAACCTACAATAGTCTAGTGCTATATTCTTACTTACGTTTGGTTCATGTATTGCGAATCTAATAATGATAACACTTCTTATTCTTAATAGTGTTTTGGCTCTCAAGAGGAGAATAGTAAAAATATTCATGTTGAATGACCATGCTACCCTCCACTTATGAATATGTCAATGTGCATGAATAGTAAAATGACAAATTTGCCTTCAAGTCAAACTCCGAATTATTTTTATTCCACCCATTTTCAAGAATATCATATTCCAAAACATAGGCGCCCAACAAGATTAAACATCCATTGAAATATGTGCAACATGGTTTGTGCCTTAATCTTAACCTAGTCTGTGTTTGGAGATTTTATGAAGATTAGCTAGTTATTCCACTCCATAACCCACAACTAAATGGTGTCTATTAGACTCATATTATTAACATAATCATATGACCAATTAATGTCATTATATTAAAAATTCTTGAGTAACATCAATTCATTAACATCGGATAGTTACACCATCATTTATATCAATATACATCTCAAATTGCAATAATTCTTGATTCCAAAAAAGCTAGACTTCAGAACATATCCATCCATATATCGTACAAAATTCTTTAAGAAGTAACAAACCTTTTTAACAGAAATTAACATCTCATTTATATCTTAACATTTCCGAAAGATAGCTATAAATCCATTAAAGATTTCCTAGGATTCAATAGTTTATACCTTTTACGGATAAACTTCATTTAGATAAAAAATCATCATATGTAAAATCTCAATCATATAAGGTGAACATTCAACCCATTAGAACCCTCGTCCAAACAAATGTAGTGACATGAGAATCTTAATACACAATTTCTAGTTTCATATAAACCCTAATCCATCACTTATATTGCCATATACATGAAAAAAAAAAAAAAGGAAATCAAATTCTCATTCCACCCAAATGAAATGATTTGATTTCACTTTCTATATACCATATGGTTTAGAACTAGAACTTCCACTTTCTTCATTCCTCCATTCCTTCCATCCATAATTTGTAGCTTCTTCTTTCTCTCCTTTAATCCTTGCTTCTTTTTTCAAATTTCCAATACTCTTAATTCCTCTTCTTCTTCACCATCTTCTCTTCTAGTTCTTCTTGTTCCCTCAGAAACTCTCTTGAATGAGTTTCAATGATGGTGAAGGAATGGGATTGCAAATCCTAATTCTTTGGGGTTTTCTTGGTGGAAGGAGAAATTTGGGAGAAAATGGAAACAACTATTGGGATTCAAAATTTTTATAATTAAAATGTTGGTGGATTTCGGACTTAAATGGCTTGAAGGGCTTTAATGAACATATAAGATTTTTAGCATAAAAGACTTATACTAAACTTAGATGTCCCTATTTGTTATTTTTTGGGGGTTTTACAATTTGGGCTTGACTAAGCATGCAATATTATACACCAGGAACATTTAGCTTACAAATCAATCACACACTTCTCATATCCAACAATGTAATCTCAAAACTCAAAAGAAAAAAAAGAAATAAAGAAATGATTGATGCATCAAAACATATAATAATCCAGTAATCAACAATCCTCGCACTGTAAAGCTTTCTTAATGTTCTGCAACGTGCATGAAACGAGCGCGTTGACGTCCTCCACGCACTCCGCCGTCAGCTTGGCCGAAGGCGAGGCGTCGGCCAGGATCTGGAAGGCCACTGTGAGCAGCGACCCTCCTTCCTCGGCCTTCTCCTCCGGCCGAGATGTTATGACGAGAGGCCGCGTCTGGAGGCCGTCGGGAAGAATGCAAAACCCTGACGGCAAGACGGCTAAGCTGCTGGAGTCGCATCCGGACATCACCGCCTGCATGCCGTCCACGTCCACCGGAGCATAAACTACGGTCGACTCGTAGGAGCTGGTGCTGCTGTCCTGAAGAATCCACATGTCGCTGGCCCTCTCGTTTGATTTGGTCGTCTAAGAGAGAGAAAGAGAGACGACAGGAGAAGTACTGGTTAAACGCCACATTGTGATATCAAAATACGAAGTGTGACATGTACACAATTCATTGAATTATGAATATGATTTTTTCCGGTTGAGTATTTTATATCAAAGTGCAACACAACTTTATTTTGCGTTCGGTTGCATGCATCTTAACCACTTCTTTTCAAGTCAATTTGATGTTCAAGATTAATAACCACTATCAAGTTATATATATATATATATATATATTTATCAAATTGGTATCACAAAATCCTACAATGAACTCTTAAAGTCTAACTACCAAATAGATTTAATTATATAAATAATTAATATTGGATTTCCATCATAGATAGTAGACATGTAGTGAAGATCAACAATTCAAACATATGCACCTATTTAGGACCATAAATATTAAAACATCTAATAATTTCATTACTATGATAAAATATAAAGAAATAAATATAAGTGCTATTACTAAATATTAGCTAGCTAGCAACAATTGCAATTCTCGAATTTAGAAAACAATGCTCTAGACACAATAAAATTTTAAATACAATAAAAAAACTATTGAGTGAAGGCTTAATGCAACTAAGATCGGAAAAACTCTGAATAAGACAATTTCAGAAAACAAACTTCTTATGATTATATATAGGAAATCTTCCAATTATTTGAGCAATAGATGTTTGGTGTAAATAAATCACCAACCATTAGGTACAACAATGTTTTACATTAACTGAGCACTTTTAAATATATATAGGATGCTTTAATCCTAGAATGCAACAATTTCTTTTAAAATCTAATAAAATGTTTCAGTCGATTGAGCTTACATGAATCGTAACGGAGTTACCACGATCTTGGCCTTTTGCTAAGTTCACGATCGTTTGAGCAGTAGATCCGGCAAACATGACGTCCCACTGTAATTTAATTAAGTGATCAAAAGATAATGATTAGTGGAACAGTTACATGGAATCAAAATGAAAACATATACATATATATGTATATATTAGCATGAATAGTAATTGATAATACATGCATGCATGGGAGATGCGGCTCTTACTTCAGTTCTTCGTGACTCGTCCCTGAGGACGTCGAATAGAACCGCGCTCGGAACCGGCAGCCATGTCGACGAGACAGCGCAGACGATGAGCCCCAAGGGCTCCCCAGGGTCGTTAATGTTCTTCCTCGAGGTAGAGAACCTGATCTCGTCGCCGGCACCCTTCATCGACGTGCTCTTGATCCACGTCCGGTGCCTCGACGCAGCGACGGCTTGGCAAAAGTTCCAACTCATGCGTTGCCCGAGCTTCAGAATGCTCTTCCTCCCAGCAAGTGTTGAGACCCCTAATTATGACGAAACACCAAGAATAACTAATGGACGCATCCATGCATGGCATAATTATTTTGATTTATCAAGTTACCATTGCAATCTTTTGTTGGAATGTTGGTGGCCATGGAGAAGACCATTCTTTCACATTGGAGTTGCAGTGCGGCCATCCAACGTCGAGCGCCAAATGCCATGCCGTTCGTGACAATTGACCGGTATGTTGATGTAATTGCACCTTTTTGGCATTCCATATGCTCCACCCATATCACCTAATCATTGGTATAATCAATATGGATTAAAACCTTTTGTTTCACAATCAGCAATCAGTTCCCTAAAACATCAGAAATTTGCTCAAATTAACATTTATTGCTAAATAAACTCATAACTTATGCAAGGGGTCATAATATGATTATATGATTAAACCTATGTTGTAAACTATATATATATATATATATATATATACCTTGCTGTGGCCATTGGCTTGGTCCTCTATTATGCATCCTGAGGGGCGCTTGCGGCACTTGGTGAGCGATGCATCGATATTTTCTTCAATTTTGTCGATGGACACATCTAAAATTGCCCAAGCATCAGGGCTTAGCTGCTTGCAGTGCCTTACAAAGTAGAATTCTCTTGTTGGCACCAGAGGCGTAAGCATTTGCAGCTCTGCAAATATCTGAACAACATTAACGAGTGCCAACATCATTAGTGAATCTAAAATGCAAATTAACTATATATATACTACAAATATATAGTCATGGAGAAGCTTAATTACCAGTTGTATGATGCCATCTTTACTTTCTCCTTCTCCGTCCGAGATAACGTCAAGAGTCACTGCCTTGAACACTATGCCAGGAAATAATTCCTTCCATTGGTTCTACAAAAAACAATTAAGAAGAAACATGCAAGAATAATTTGATCATATTATTCTATACAGTGAAACCTATTAGCTTTTAAATCAATAAAGTTATTGATAAAAGCACATATAGCGTGTTACCACGTCCACAAAAGACTGCACGAGCCTTGACATATCCAAGAAGACGACGCCGGTCTCCCTGGAGGCCTCAATATTAGATTGCCGGGGTCGCTCTTTGCTCGGGCTCTCCGACGAGAACCGCCGGAGGTACTCGTCGTAGTTCAGTATCTCCCTCCGCGTTTCAATGCTCCGAACCCACAGGGGTTCTTGCTCGGAAGCCATCTTGACGAGCTCTTCCAGCGCCACGTTAACGGCTTCCAGAATCCTGGACTTCTCCAGCCCGAAGAAGCCACTGTAACTGTCCAGGGAGCTCCTGTTCTGCTCGGTGCCCCCGGAGCACGATGAACTCGGCGATGCCATCGATGTCCCTTCGCCGGTCTTTTCTTGAGTCCCTTTTAATTTTTCTATCTATGATCAATAAAGAGTGCATTCTCAGGTTAGACAGGTTGCGATGCAAACCAAA
Source organism: Pontederia paniculata (assembly GCA_001647135.1). Taxonomy (NCBI): domain Eukaryota; kingdom Viridiplantae; phylum Streptophyta; class Magnoliopsida; order Commelinales; family Pontederiaceae; genus Pontederia; species Pontederia paniculata. The sequence goes on along the minus strand of LTAE01004248.1, from coordinate 22,450 downwards.
AGCAGCTTGAACTGATCAGCATGCAGCAATGTGGGATTGAAGCCATATACATACCTCAGCTTTCAGCCTGGCGTTTTCGATGCGAAGTTGCTGCTCCTCAAGGGTCATTGTGTTTTCTCTGCCGGACGTAGTGAATCCACAATTAGGGCAGCATGATTTCTTGATGGTCTCCCTCATCGCCCGGTTTTCCTCCCGGAGCTTATCGATCTCCGACTTGAGCAGTGTGTTCTCGTGCCGTTCCTGTATTGCCTGCAGGAATTAGCGGGAGCATAAAATAGAACCAGTATCAGTAAACATGGATAAATAATAATAACACCTTCCAATCATGCATGAATGCATCCATGCATTCCTTAGCTATAATATTCTCTGATTTAACTTGTTCAGAAGTAAACAAACTTTTGTGCAGATCTAATCATGAGACATGCATAGGATTCGCATGATTTTAGGTACCTTGATCTGAGTTCGCCGGTTCTGAAACCAGAACTTAACCTGCCTGGCAGAAAGGCCCAGCTGTTTGCTTAGCTGCTGTCTTTGTTTCTCGTCTGGATGAGGCGACTCCTTGAACAATCTGATTAATTAGTTCCATTCATGCATCAGTAAATTAAATAATTAAACAAATCCCTGAAAGAAAGGATTGGATGGGATTTTGAAAATATAACTAGAAGTGTATGCCTTAAACGGCCTAGTAGAGCTATGTACATAAGCACTACACAGCAATTTCTTTTAATATATGATAATTATAATTTCACGAATAAATTTTTCTCTACATTGGAGGGCAGGAGAGGATAATTTATATTGTTTAAGCATATGTATCGATTATTGGTGCATGTCCTATTTATGCCTTCCGGACATATATGACATTCGCAAGTATTAATGTACAGTGTGTGGGGGGAACTGTTCAGAGGTCAGAACCAATTGTTAATAAATAATAATGGACTGCATGCATTTGTCCAATTAGAAGAACACATAGTACCCAATCTATGTAGATGTTAATGCCCAAGGCTCTAATAAAAAAATGCATATTATTGATATTGATGTTAGAGAGCTTTATGTTTCATTTGATCTTAGATTAATGAATTGGCATGCAGCTAGTTAACACATCATGCATCTATATAAATCATATTGGCGCAAGACTAGTCACATGATGTATATGAATCAATGTGACATGTGCCCCACAGGCCACATAGCACACTAAGACATGCATGGTCTTGCATGCAGACTGGACTTCTTAGGGAACGCATGGGATACCTCTCAACCTCACACATATAAAATCCCTTCTCGAAGTCTTATAAAAAGACGACGTGTCACGATCATTAAAGCTCAATGGTATTTGCAGATTTCTGAAACCACTACAAACAACATTCCATTTCTTTCATGGTTAATTATTGGCACACATTTTAAATCTTATCTTTCCTAACTCTAGTCATAAAGCCATAAAATTCATTGGTTGAACTCATCATTAATTTTAATTAGACCCGGGAAAGCAATAACCAAGTATTATTTAGAAGATGTAATGGAATTAAAGTGAACAAGCACCATTTTGGAAAATTTCAAAGCAATTGATAGAAAAGAAAAAAGAGATTAAGAGGGAAGAAAAAAAAAGAGAGAAACAACTCACGCTTCCATTACTTTAATTTGTTCAGATGTATGTCTATGATACTTCCTCTTCCTCTTCTTCTTATTTCCTACCTCCCCATCATCCTCCTCCTCATCTTGTGATTCCTCAGCATCACCATCTTCCTCCGTGCCGCCGCCACCGCCAGGACCAGTGTTCTCGCTGCTTATCTCCACTGCCTCCCCTCGCGACGTCCCTCCTCCGACGCTGCCCTCCTCCCCTTCCTCAACGTCATCCCCGCCCCCGGCTGCGGTCCCGTTCCTGAAAACGCCTGCCTAGAAGAAGTAAGAAAAAAAAATCAGAGAAGAAAAAACACATATGAATATGATGATGAGGATGATGATGCACAGTAGTTGGTTTGCTAACAAGAGAGAGGGAGAGTGCAGGGGTTGCAAAGAAGTCCCTTGCAAGAGGGTTCCTGTTGTCCATGCTTGGCCAAAGTGTTTGCTTCTAGCTAGTACACTGGTATGGAAGTATATCATGGACACCAGAATTAAGTAGGAAGACCAGTGCAGAAATTGCAATGGCTTGCAGGGAACAGTGTTACATATGAGAGAGAGAGAGAGAGAAAGAGAGAGAGAGAGAGAGAGAGAGGTAGTTGGAATGTGAAATAAAGGACATAAAACAAAGGAAGGGAGGGGGGGAGGGATGAGAGAAATGGAGGGCTGTTAGGAATGAACGTTAGTTAGGACTTTTTCGGAGGCTGTGTGAAAAAAAAAAATAGATGCCCCCGCGCCATCTCTTTTTTTTTTCTTTTGGAGGTGGTTAAAAGAAAACATTTCATGTATCCATTCGCACGTGTGCTGGATGAAGATGGCCTCAGGAAATGGTCTCCACATATATTGTGTAGCACCAACGAATTATTGTCCAACTTCTACACAATTTATTACATCCTTTTTTTTTTAAAAAAAAAGTTTCTTTTTTCAACATTCTTGCTAATTTTAATACAATAATATTTGATCTATTTATTATTATTTTTTGTTAATTCAATTCGAAACGAATAACACACATCTCAACAACTGATAGCATTAATACAAATTTACTTAATTATGGCAAAAAAATATAATCGTAAAAATAGTTCATACTCTGCGGGTTAAGACTTAGGAGAAATATTTAAAAAGTAAATTGAGACTAATTGTAATATATAGCTACAAACAATTATTTGTTTTGATAGATTAATCATTTTTCTTTTATATATATATATATATATATATATTGAGAGAGAGAGAATTGTCTTTAATTCATGAGTTTGTCAGAGTGTAAACTCATAACAACTAATCTCTCATTATGTTTTGTTAATCCTTATGATGCCAAAAATTTTGTCTGGCGAGTTCACCAGCTTAAAAAAATAGGAAGAGATATTTTTAATGCTTATGTATATGCTGCTGAAATTTCGATCCGTAAATAAAATAAATATTAAAGCGTGGTCGTTTCTCGTCATATAAATAATTACGCTACTCTCACAAGATTTGTCCCATTTAATATTTAAATAATTTCAATATATTGATCGCTAATAATAATAATAATAATAATAATGCAGCCACATGAAAATATGTTTTATAGCGATTTGGCTATGAGTGTAAATCTGTTGATTCATAACAATAGTTTGTTTATTAAATTTAATAGTATTAAATGCAATTAATTGACTTAAGTAATAAATATAAAATTATAATATATAATTTAATCATATAATCGACATTCTTTTATCATTTGAGATACTTTTTAGTTATAATATGACAAAGAGTTTGAATCTTTTTCTGTTATTATTTTCTAATATAATTGCTTTAAATAAATGAATGCTATTTGTTATTGCATCATAAACAAAAATAATAAATTTAATCAAACAATTTAGACGGATAAGAAAAAAGATTGAGGAAAAATCGAGAAATATCACTAATCAAATATGACAGTTTTTCTTGATAACCTAATCCAAATTGTGGATGTCGTATTGATATTGTGACATTGGGTTTTTTTATTGAAGTTCAATCCGTGAATCATAAATATGAGATTCCTTATTTGGACGCAAAAATATGAGTTTTGCTGCCAACAGGGAACTAAAGAGAGAAAAACAAACAAATATTAAAATAGAATACTTTAACTAATGAATTTGGTTTAGTTGATAGTGAAAGAGTTAGTAGTCTTAAATTGAAGTTAATTTTTTTTATCAATTTGACTAAATTAGTCATGTACTATGATCACCTCGAGATACCAAATATTTTGAGAATCAATTTAATATCTTGCTCTCGATGACGACGTGATTTAAACAAACGCCAAAGAAAAAACTCCGCACGCGACATTGAGAAAGTTAGTCACCAAGGAAAAAGAAGACACGGATCAATTGGTCAAATATATATATATATATATGTGTGTGTGTGTAGACACACACAAACCGCAAAGAAAATAAAGTACCTGGCCCACGACTAATAATTTTTATCCGTCGTTCATCAAAATAAATTGGTAATAACACGTGGTATTGCCTTCTACTTGAAGGATTGTTATAAGATAGAACAGGTCGAGAAGATAATACACGAAAATAAAATAAGCATACCGATAACATGAAATTAAAAGCAAATAATAATAATAATAATAATAATAATAATAATCCTCTTAGTTAATATGATATTAATTATATCGATAGATATTTTTTGTGAGCTATAAATAACTTAATATAATTTATAATTGAAGAAAAATGTCTCTTTAGTAATTAAAATAATTTCATCTCGAAATGGCTCCGTCAAGGGTCGTGTCTTTCTGGATAGGATGGACTCTAAATGACTTTAAAAGATAATACAATATTATAACTTAATGTAATTTTCTTCTTTTTTTTGTGTGTGTGTATGTTTTTGTTGGCAATCCTAAGGTTCCGACTTTTGGAAGCATTTTGTACAAAAGAACAAATTAAATTAGTTTTAAGGATTAGTAATCTTTTGAACATAAGGTTAACAAAAATATTTAACATGAATCAAACGTTGAACTATTGCCACTGGTTATTTCCCTCTTTTTTTTTCATTGGACTATTTTAACTTTTTCGATTTCTTTATTAAGTTTGATTTTTCTTGCGCTTTCAAACACTTTTTATCTTTTCCCTTTTTGTTCCATATTATTTTTTCTTATGTTACAAGCTCAAGTTTTCGTCCTTATGTTTCAGCGTCCTTTCTCTTGCTTTTTTTTTGCTTATTCAATGAATTTGAAAACAAGAATCTAGTTTATTTTCTCATTTTGGGTTTTTTTTTGTTGACATAAGTAAATGTTTCAAACTTTGTTAACATGTATTGTGAAAATAACATTATTTTATTTATAAAAAAAATCTAAAAACGATAATTCCGAAATTAAAAGCTATTTGACAAAGCTAGAATTTAATTATGCATTTTTTTCTTTCTAAATAAAAAAAAGAATTAGTTGCTTCGTTTCATCTACATGGAACCTTACGAAAACTTTTGGATGTTGAAAGCAGTAGTTAGATGCAGGATTATGGAACTAGACAAATGACCGTATCCCTTTCTACTATCTTTTTCCTTTTCTTAATGTTTTACAATAAATTTTACAATCCAATCTGGTCCAAAAAAAAAATTCTCCTTTCATTTTGTGTTGGTTCAATAATCTCGTGAACTTGTTATCCCACTGCTAGTCTCAAAACTTCAGCTAGATATCCAAAAAAAATTTAGCTTGATCTCACTATCAAAGTGTATTCATGGCTAGGCTTGCAATCTATAGCAAAGTCTAACATCTACCTGATAGATACAAACTAGGGTCCCTGTATTTTGCAAATTTTCTTTCGGGGATAACACTTTCTTGTGTTAGCTCATACTTTTGAAGAAGAGGTAGTCGACCATTGGACAATCTGGATCCCAAAAATTTTGACTACCTCGGAGCAACACCAATTCAAGTAACAGCATCTGTTTCATCCTCATGGTACCGTTGGATGTTAATTTTTCCCATCTTTTTCTGAACGCTAGGACAAAAATCTAGTAACTCCGATGAAATAATGTCTTGGTGTCTATTTGCCTGCGTACAAGTTCTATTAAAGAGAAAAGTGTTAAGAGTGTCTCAATCATGATACTAATACCAGTAAATATATAAAATACGAACCACATAAATGTGTAAAATGCTGCAGCAAAATCGAAGTTGTACGAGGCAGAAGTTGACACGAATGAAGCTTACATGATTCAATGTATTTTCTGAATAATGATCACATATAATGATTATTCACCCGTTCTACATAATTAAATATTAAACATTTCTCACAATTTGATCAAATAACTGGCAAACTAGCAATAATACCAATCGTATAGTAAATAGGTAACAATTGCGTGTTCATCTGCATTTGTAGGTGAATAAAGCAGTTTGAATGTTAGATGGCAATAGTATGCATGGAAGAGTTGTTTTAATACTTAATAATAAGGTGTGAACCATTATATCTTTATTTTGCCGCAATCTCCAAGAGGTAATGCATTCACTTTCCAGCCTTCTGATCAATATTTGATGTCCCCTTATGTTACTCCCATGGTCCTGCACATTCACAAGTTATGCCTGTACCTGGAAAATGTGATTATTGGCAATAGGCTCAAGAGCTGCCCAAATAAGAGTCCGGATACCATGCTTTCAGATGCAACATTTTGGACTGTTCCATGGAGCTTGGCACTGTTAAAATAACTCCAAATTTGTCTCACAGTGCATGAAGTCAATAAAAACATTGCTGCAAGAGATGCCAACTTTTCTAATCCCTTGGGTTGCCATAGAACCAAAATAATATTCTAATCTGGAGTGAAAGTTTATGGAGCAGTCGATAAAAATGTTGCAGCAAGAGATGCCAACTTTGCTAACCCACTGGGTGCTAAAGAACCAAAATAATTCACTAGTCTGAAGTGAACGTCTATGGATCATCATACATAAAATTGTCCATGTAAATATGAGCATCTATAATTGTGCCTGACGACCATTCTTAAGAAGTCAATAACCACATGTGTTGTCATAAAGGGATCGACATGCCTGTACAACATTCAAATGAAAGAAAAGGTACCCACTAACCATTCCTCACAAAGGATCAAAAGTGTAACACACAATCCCAAAGTATGAGAACATACCTTTTGATATTAACATATCTGATAATTGTAGGAAGATATTTGTGCATTTAGCTACTTGTTCCTGAAAACTCAAATGGGAATTATGGATTATGTCATCATGTCAAAGCACAAGTTCAGTCTTAGGTCACCTCCATAAGTTTTAAACAGACAACATATTCATCAAACAAAAATGACAATGATTACAGCACGATATTGAAGTACAGATGAAAACTAAATGATATTGGTTACCATGATTAAGTAGCCTAAGACAAAAAGCAGGTAGGGTTGTTGGAACATCAGACTCAAAGTAAGTATACCATGTGATGAAAATTTTCTTCTTATGGCTTAAGAAAATTGTAACATGATTCTTCGCTACCCCTTAAATGAAAGTAATGAAGAGTTTGACTGTTCGATATTAGATCTCGAGCAACCAGTCAGTCACTGTACAGATAGAAAAGGTACAAAGCGGAAAAATCATACTTTAAGATGAATCAAATATGACTTTTCAGAAGAATGTACAACTTGTTCATCCTTTGGAGAAAACACAAGTCTTTTAATACAAGTCATTGGCTATGGCATTCTAATCCATAGTTTTGCAACAGGAAGAATGACTGCACCATAAAGTATATTATTTGTCCTTCTAATATGCTAGTGAAAAGGGAAACATCTTGGTGAATTGGGTACCAAGCATATATTGAGCATGGTTGTTTGAGTTTGAGATTTCAGTATAATTCTTGTGATTGCTTTGTTACTTTTCAACATCGTTGATCCCCTCATTCAAGATTTTAGCATCAAGCCGGTGTTTTACTTTGACAAATGCAATAACATTTATGTGAAGTTCTATTCTAGTAACTGATTTACAATGACTAGAGATGATTAACATATCATGCACTATGTATACAAGAAAAACAGAATCCACAGCAAATGGTCCACGAAAAGGTTATGCACATCTTCAAAGCCTCGTATGTGCTTGCATCCTTGTGCCTTGTAGTTTTCTGATATATATGTTGCTAGAAAGGAGAAACAAACAACAAGAACAAATTCCTGCTGTGGTGGTTGTTTACCCTCTCTCGTCCTTCATGGGATGATACCAAATTATTTGACAGGCCCATTTATCCCTATCTTCCATTCAATGAAAAAAGCAGACAAAATGTAATGCCAAAGACTAGAAAGCAGAACAGCTTTTTCAGACTCATGACACTTGCAGCAGATCCATATGATTGCAAGATCGCTATTTGGAAATGAATAATCCATGAAATGAAGGATCCAAAGGCAATAACGGAATCCAAAACTCACCTGCTCATCTCATCGTCGCCAAATAAATTGCAGATATGTTTGTATTGTAGTGTTCAGTCTGCACGTTCTTTGAGGTCGACCGAGATACCAATCACGAGGCTACGAAAATGGCGATCAAACCTTTATTTTTTCCTTCGGATCATAAGAGAAACAAAATAAACAACACGTTAGCAACCAAACGTAGCGACATCTGGAGAAGGCATTCCACGATGTGCAAACCATCACCAGCTGCCACAGTAGTCGACTGCACACACACGAGAAAAAGATGGAATTGTTACCTTGCGGAATCCATCCCCAAGGCCTGGGGCTCGGCAGAGAGAACCGAACTCAACCTCACCGAATCGATGGCGCTATGCAGCGCCAGCATCCAGAGCAAACTATGCGAAGCTGATGACAACCATTGAGCAGAAGGCATCCAATGCGTGCAATTGTTAACGCGTTGGTTCCTTAGGAATCGTCGACAACGACGCACACACCCCTGAATGCGCAGGAGACGGAGATCGAGAGGTCGTCAGAGCAAAGGCGGCAAGTCGGAGGTGGCGGAAATCCTTGTATGCTAAGGAGAGGGGAAGCGGGCCAAGCGGCCATTAATGGCGCCGTCCATGGCCCTTCGCCAACGCCGAGGGCCGACGACTTGAATCGATACGGCGGCTCAGACCACCGGTTCAGACAACGAGATGGTTTTATTATATTAACTTCCAAGAAATGTAACTTAATGAACATAAATGACTTATTAACCATATATATTTATTTTATATCATTATAAATTGTTCATGGAAAGATAAAGGTAATTTTATCTTAATTCACTTAATTTGAATTGACAATAATATCCAATTGATGCATGCTTTATATGTTGTGTCATGGGTTAAGTTCTTTTAATAACTAGAGTATGTATATATATAGGGGTTTAATGGGGGTGTAAATCACAACTTGACTTATACATGTAAGTCACGTGATTCGACGATCCATATAAAAGGATAAAGATTTATTTCTCTGATGATGATTAAAAAATAATAAAAAATTATTTTCTTAAATAGTAAAAAGACTACTAACCACCTATACAAATAAAATTTAATATGAATCGTCGGATCATGTGAGTTACATGTATAAGTCAAGTTGTGATTTATATATATATATATA
>LTAE01004248.1:2493-13162 GCA_001647135.1 Pontederia paniculata | reverse complement strand
GTAACATCTCAAATAATAATAATAATAATAATAATAATAATAATAATAATAATAATTAATAATTAATATTTTGAATTCAAATTTGAATTTTTTTGTCATTAAGAAAAGGAACCATAGAGTTGTGGTTAATTATTTTTTAATTCAGTTTCTAATTATTTTTATTTTGATTGTTATCATTTTTTTGTCCACACCATTTCCCTTCTCTTGTGAGGTACTTCTCCTCTTTTCTCTTCTAGGAAATAGTAGGAACTGAGACAGAAAATGTTGAGAAAGAGGCGTTGGATCAAAGAAGCGACAACAAAAGAAGAGCAGGTGAAAGCCAAGGAAGAAACGTAAAACACCAATTTATTTATAATAAAACGTGTTAAAAGAATCCATAATAAAGGGTCGATTCATGTAAGAACGATGCAAGTTTATGGTTTTTCTTTTACTTACGATTACTTTTCCTATTTCATCGAGCCATTAGATTCACATATATTACTTTATGCTTAATTTCTATAGTTAGGGTTTAATATCTTTGAAATCTCTTTTTTCTATTGATTCATTAAGTCAAAATCTGGTATGATAATTCTTCGGATTTATTCTCCCTTCGTATGTTCATCGTGTTATAAAGTTTTATTTGGTATTCTTGTGATTATTAGATAAATCACCTCCTCTTCCATATTGACACTTTTCAATAAGTTTTGATCATTCAAGGATTTTGTAAACATTGATCTAAGTATGTGATAAGAGATTCATTTCATATGCAAATCATTTATGAATCAATCTATAAAGATTTTATCTATATTTTATAGTCAATGTTCAAATAAGATTTCAAATGGAAGTCTAATTTCAGTGAAACCAAGACGCAGGAAATGCTATGACCAAAATAAAAAGAAAACATATGTCATGTTGTCCCAAATGTAGCATGATTGATATAGAAAATATCAAAAAATTTCATATCAAATTAAGATATAAATTTATGAAGTGCATTTTTTTTTGTGTGATCTTGTATTAAAACTTTGAATGATATGAAAACGATAAGTATATAAAGGGTTACAAATATTTTATGGCTCAATTATCAAAATACTAGATGTGAAACTAATAGACAGTTTCTTGAGACTAAATGGTAAGTGAAACATTTGAATTTTGTAGGTAAATTCTTTAGGATCTTATTTTAATTGAAAATTTGGAATGAATATAAAATGATGTCGATAGATTAAGTTATGATTTTTATATTGACAATGTGTTAATTTTTTTTCAAAATTGAAAATGAATATTTATAATATTGCCCAAATGATTTATATTTGATATTATCATTATTATTAAGATATTTTAAGTGGGTTGTGAATACTTAAAGTGTATATTATTCGAATGACATAATCATGTTATAAAAATTTAATACGATGATACTCAAATGAAAACCATGTGTAATGTAACACTCTACTTGATGGGATGTCCACTTAGAAGATTAGACATCCAAAAATGTTGAAGGAGCATAGTTCATGAATTTTAATTCACATCTCATCCAATTATCCAACCTAATGCTTGTCATTGGTTATTATATAAAATATTATCGTTGGATTTGGAATATCATTCACTCACACAAGATCCAGTGATAGTCTATACGATCCAAAAATAATTAATTAGATTTTGTTTCAAACATCATCTATTTGTTCAAATTATTATTCATCACTTATTAGAATATAATTTTACTATTGATCAAGAGTACCTTATCCTCTCTTATTAAAATTGTGATAATCCAAATCCGTTGATATGAACTAAAGATAGCTAGTAGGTTGAAAGAAAAAAAATGAAAACTAAAGTGCATAATTGTTATTATTTATTGATATTTGTTTTACACCTAAAGTGAGTGACACATCCTTCTCCAAAAGAGAGGTCATTTGTCAAGGTCTCATTAACCACTGACTATTTGCATGAAATTGCATTATTTACATGACATACCCTACAAAAGTGAATAACTCTTCTAAATGAAATAATATATAAGAAGCTCAAAGATAACTCTTCTAATCATAGAAGTCTTATGTTCATGCATTTTAGTTGTAATAAAGATGAAATACTATCATCTTTTGGATTATGAGATTGTTATTGATTACATCATTTATGCTTCCATATTAATGATCACGATTGTGACAACTCGGAACGAGCCGTGAAACTTTTCGAGATTAAATAGATTTTTCATTTTTGAAGCATTTGAACCTTATCTTTTGAAGATTTTGAGCCGGAAACCAAGCCTTATTTGAGGGGGATTCTCGAAACCAGAGCTAGATATTGAAGAAATTCTATTGAGATCAAGAAGGAGGACAAGAGTCCAATGCATTTAGGAGAAGGTTGTGCTGCTAATATTTAGAGTTTATTTTTACCTTTTTCTTCTATTGGGAAAAACAATTTCCCCTTGTTTAGTAGTGAGTATCAAGTAATTTGTTAAGCCTAGTGTTTCTTTTGGAACATGAATGCTCTTCATAATGTCTTTTCTTCTATGTGATGATCATGAAAATAATTATTGATTATTTAGTGTAATTAGTTTTATCGTTCGAAATATTTGAAGAGATTGATCGTTGGAATTAAGTCAAAGCATCTCATGTCATAAACTAGATTACTCGTTTGAGATTTTAGATCATGTGGCTTGTTCAGTTGGACTTGATTAAGTAGCTAACAATTTAGGTTTTGCATTGTTCATGCGATTTAGATTAGGATTTAATTGACCTCGATATAAATCTAAGAAAGTTGATTGCACTTATTTAGGATATCACAACTTAGGTAATTCTTAGTCCATCATTAGATTCAATCTCTGTTTTAATTTGATCCAATTTAACTTAGTGGAAAATAAAACCTTTAATCTCCCAACATTATTTTATCTTATCGTACCCTCTTGTTGGGCTTTTTATTATATGTTGTGGGGCCCACATGAGATAAAAAAAAGAATTTGTGAAGGAGTTGGATTGGAGTCCAACTCCAACCCGTTGAGAAAGAAGTTATAAAAGTGCGGAGCCACGAGGTGGGAAGCCGAGTGGAAACAAAACCGAGAGGGGAGAAAAGCGAAGCCGTGAAACTACACACCCGTCTTTCTGCACCTATCCAATTCAGTGAAACTTCAGACACATATTCTCTTCAGTCTTCTTATTAATCTCTGGTATTCCGGTGAGATCCTTCTGCACCTATCCCGTCTTTCAGAGAGATTATTCAACGAGATCCAAGATTATTTTTTGAGATTTTTATTTCTGTATTTCTCTCTGAGATCAGAGAAGAAACTTTGTATCTTATTGTTTTTTCATAGTGGAAGGTTTGCTGCTCACTCCCGTGATTTTTTTCTCTCACCTTGAGATGTTTTCAACGTAAATTTTGTGTGCCTCTGATCTGATTTAATTATGTATATTATTATCATCATCCTATTTAAATTTATGCGTTAAGGGAAAGAGGAAATTTCCATAAACATCTATTCGACCTTTTCCCAAGAGTGGTATCAGAGCAAAGTTATCAAACTGCATAAATTTAACAGAGAGCAATAACGCCCTTAGTCTGATGCTTGTGTTGATATTTGGAAACCTCGGATGAGAGATTATTTGAATTGCAAAGACTTTTATGATTCAATCGAAGGTGATACTGCAAAACTCGAGAACATGAATGACACAAAGTGGGGGAGATTAAAGATCAAAATAGTTGCACAAATCGGACAATGGGTCGATGATAAGGTGTTTCATCATATTGCAAATATTGAAGAACCTAATCAAATTTGAAAAAAAAATTGCAAGAGATGTACAAGTGCAAATCACCACAGAATAAGGTGCTATTAAAGAAGAAGTTTGTTAACCTGAAATATAAAGATGGTCATTCTGTTGTAGAACATCTCGGTAGCTTTCAAGAATTGATTAACAAGTTGACCTCAGTAAAAATCATGTTTGATGATGAGATCCAAACATTATTATTACTGTGTTCGTTACTTGATAGTTGGGAAACATTTATTGTCTCTCTAAATAATTTTGCTCCAGTAGGAAAGTTATCTTTAGAAGTTATCAAAGATAGCTTATTCAATAAAGAGATAAGAAAATAAGAGGATAGACCCAACAACTCATTAGAAGTGTTGGTTATGGAAGACCGTGGGAAAAGCAAACAGAAAAACTCTCACAATCATGATCAGCCATGGTCCAGAGAAAAATCAAAGTCCATAATAGATCCTACTTGTCATTATTGTGACAAGTCGAGACACTTCAAAAAAGAATGCAGGAAATTAAAACATTACAAATCACATGAAGGGTGTGACAATGTTGAAAAGGAGAAGAAGGGCAGCGACGAAAACAACGTTGCAGTGGCCACATCTGATGACAAGTACTTTCTTACTAAAGAAGATTGTGCCAACATTGTGGGTCAAGACTTAGTTGGATCTTATACACTACAACTTCATTTCATGTTACCCCTCGTAGAGATGTCTTCTCGACATATATAGTTGATACATTTGGGTCGGTTAAGATGGGGAACACGTATAAGTCCCAAATTGTTGACATTGATGATATTTAGCTGAAGACCAACATATGTTGCAAAATTATGCTGAAAGATGTGAGGCATGTACCTGATATCCGATTGAACCTAATTTCAATTGGAAAATTAGATGAGGAAGACTATGGGAGCAACTTCAAAAGAGGAGTGTAAAAACTCAAGAGATGTTCACTACTTCTAGTAAGAGGACAAAGAGATCATACACTTTACAGACTTAAGCACAACACTGCACTGGTAAAATAAACGTGACTAAAGAGATGTCTCTTTTAGAGTTGTGGCACAAAAGACTTGGTCACATTGGCGAGAAAAAGATTTCAAATATTGACTCGATAAAATATGCTTTCATGTATAAAAGATACATTTCTTGATATATGTGTGCATTGTTTAGCTGGTAAGTAGACAAAAGTTTTATTTAATAGAACTTTTTCATCTAGAAGTTCGCATATACTTGCTATAGTGCATACTGACGTTTGTTATATGAAGGATAAATTTTAGGTTGTTTTTTTATTTTGTTACATTTGTATGACCGTTGTAGAAGGGTTTGGCATTTCTATAGCGCACAAAGATCAAGTGTTGACAGAATTTAAAAAAAAATCATATCAAAGTGTGTTCGTGCAGACAATGATGGCGAATATAGAGCCCCATTTGAAGAATACTACAATACCTTCGGCATGAGACTTGAGAAGACAATTCCTAATACTCCTAAGTAAAATGGTGTGGCTGAGAGAATGAATAGAACAATTGAGGAACATGTCATATATATGTTATTACATGCTAAGCTATCGAAGAGCTTTTGGAGTGAAGCATTGATTACTGCGGTTGATCTAATCAACCATTCACCATCAGTATCTCTGGATAGTGGTATACCTTTAAAAGTTTGGACAGGGAAGAATGCTTCATACCAACATCTTAAGGTATTTGGTTGTAGAGCTTTTGTTCACATCCCCAGAGATGAGAGATCAAAACTTGACAACAAGACGAACTAGTGTATCTTCCTTGGGTATGGAGATGGAGAATTTTGTTTTAGATTGTGGGATCTTGTTGAAGAAAATGGTATCAAAAGCAGAGATGTAGTGTTCCTGAACACTAGACAATTGAAGATTTATCAAAAGGTAAAGAGCCAAATTTCTTCAAAGATTTTTTAGCTGAGCCAAGTTTAGTTGAAGCACCAATAGAAGATGGCACAATTTTCAGAAGCTGACCAAGATGACAATAGCAATGATACTGATTTAGATTATTCAGATGCATCTTCGGATAGTCAAGCTAATTAATGATGATGTAGAGAAATATATTGAGCAAGATGCACTAGAGCCAGAGCCTCAAGTGAGAATATCAACAAGAGAAAGACAAGAATGAAAGTGGTACTCTCCAATTGAATACGTATTATTAATTGAAGGGGAAGAACCAAAATATTATGAAGAAGTCTTGTCACATGAGCAGAAAATTGAGTGGATGAAAATCATGCAGGAGGAGATGCAATCTCTGCATGAGAACAACATATATAAATTGGTGAAGCTTCCTAAAGGCAAAAGAGCACTCAAGAACTAATGGATATTTTGACTAAAAAGTGAAGAAAATAATTCACACCCAAGAAACAAGGCAAGATTAGTTGTCAAGGGATTCAGTAAAAAAAAAGAGTTGACTTTGATGAAATATTTCCAACAGTGATTAACATGTCATCAATTCGTGTAGTTCTTGAATTAGCTGCCAACAAGAATTTGGAAGTTGAGCAACTTGATGTCGATACAACTTTTCTCCATGGTGAGTTGGAAGAAGAAATTTACATGGAGAAGCCTGAAGGATTCCAGTTGAAAGGCAAGAAACATCTGGTATGTAAATTGCAGAAAAAACTTATATGAGTTAAAACAGGCACCTCGTTAGTGGTATAAGAAGTTTGAGTCATTAATGATGAAGTAAGGATACACTAAGACAAACATAGATCATTGTGTCTTTGTGAAATATCTTTCACATGACTATTTCATTATATTGTTGTTGTATGTTGATGACATGCTTATTGTAAGTCGTGATAAAAATAAGATTGACAAATTGAAATAAAAGCTGAGTCAATGTTTTTCTATGAAAGCCTTAGGAGTAGCAAAACACATCCTTGGCATGAGGATCACTCGTGATCGAGAGTAGCACAAATTTTGACTATCTCAAGAGAAGTACATTGAGAAAGTTTTGGAGAGATTCAATATGAAAAATGCAAAAGTAGTTTCATTGCCTCTTGCAAGTCACTTAAAGTTGAGTTATAGTCAATGTCCTATAGATAATGCTGAGAAATAAAAGATGAATTACCATATGCATCTGTAGTTAGCAGTCTGATGTATGCAATGATTTGCACAAGGCCAGACATAGCATATGCAGTTGGTGTGATCAGTCGATTCCTATCAAATCCTGGTAGAGAGCATTGGGATGCAGTCAAGTTGATTCTCTGATATCTTCGAGACACTTCTAAAGTGTGTTTATATTATGGTGACACAAATCTGGTACTGGAGGGTTATCATGACACTGACATGGCATGCGATGTGAACAGTAGGAAGTCTACTTCTGGTCACTTGATGACATTTGCAGGAGCAACAATCCCATGGCAGTCCAAGTTGTTGCACTATCAACGACTGAGGCAGAATATATCGTAGCTACTAATGCATGCAAGGAAATTTTGTGATAAAATAATTTCTGGGAGAGTTATGCTTGAAGCAGGAGGAGTGTCATGTTTATTGTAATAATCAGAATGCTATACATCTGAGTAAGCATTCTAGTTTTCATTCTAAGTCCAACATATTAATGTTCATTATCACTGGGTTCGTGATGAGATCGAAATGAAGACGTTATCTTCAGAAGTGTTGAAAATATGACTTTATGACTTAATGTCATAATTATATTCTTTTGATGATGAAAACCTTATGAAAATATTGGAAAAGATAATGTGCACATATTAGAATTGGGACAAGTGTGTGAAAGTTTTAAAGTCAAATTATATGCACTAAAGTTTAAATTAATATTTGTCTATGTTCCCTTTAGATCTAGGTTTGATACATGAATATATTAATTAGAGCTAATTCTGTTAACTTTTTGTACATTCAAGAATTGTCTCATTTCGATGTCGATACAAAAAGTTATATACAAAATAATGAAGGTATGTAAGTTTAAGGTAAAATTATATTCACTGAACTTTATGTCAATATTTGTTTTTCTTCCTATTTAGATTGAGCAATTTATAGATTAAATGTAGATAACTTTCTCAACTTTCCAAATAATCAAGAATCACATCAATCGGATATCGGTGCAGAGAGTTATGACCAAAATAGTGTAGGTCTGTCAAAGTGATTCAGGAGAAACGGTCGATGGGTTTAGGAGAGTGGTCGACCGCTGCAAGTGTAACGACTATATTTTGGCAGAACGGTCGGCCAATAGCATGGAGCGGTCAAGCGCTGACACGCAGAAAAGTCCCAATAACTGTTTTTCTATTTCAAATCCATTGCGAAAAGTGTACAACGGCCATATTGAAGAAAGAAGACTATAAAATAAGTTCAAATGTGCAAAATGAAAGTAAAGCTTCAAAGGAAACATAAACATCAAAGGAAAATCAAGTTCAGAAGTCTCTTGAGCTTAAATTGTTGAATCTTTTTTTTTCTCTCTTGTTCTTGAGTGTGAAGTTGTTGTAGAGAGATCGTAAGAGAGTATACCCTTTTGTTCTTGTTGAGAGCTCCATTGTAAGAGAGGTTCACACATAGCCTCTTGAGCGAAGAACAGTGTGAGATTGAGCTTCCTTGAAAGAGAGGTGTGCCTTACCTCTCAAACCGGAGAAAAGACGATGTGGTATAAAGGGGTTCTTCTCCCTAGTTGAAAAGAAAGCTAGTGGATCTCCGTTGATCTCGAGGTCGAGAAGTCGGAGCAGGGACGTAGGCTAAGTTGGGGCCGAACCTCGTCAATAATTTTTTTGTCTTGA
Organism: Pontederia paniculata; assembly: GCA_001647135.1. Classification (NCBI taxonomy): domain Eukaryota; kingdom Viridiplantae; phylum Streptophyta; class Magnoliopsida; order Commelinales; family Pontederiaceae; genus Pontederia; species Pontederia paniculata. Next base: position 4,716 of record LTAE01004248.1, on the reverse strand, counting down.
GTTTGCATTTCTCTCTTACTCACTTTGCGTACTATTTTGCATTCTCACTTTATTTCACTATTGTGATTATTCAGGATAAAAGGCTTTTGGATTTGAGCTTTCGCATTTATTTTTAAATTGATTTAAATTTTTATTACACCAATTCAACCCCCTCTTGGTGGCAAGTGATCCTACAACTAGTATCAGAGCTTGGTCACTCTTGTTTTCAAAGATCCATTGTAGAGCATGGCACAAAATTCTAAAGAAAGTCAATCTATTTTCGATCCACCGAACTTTAATGATTTAATTTTTTTTCATTGAAAACTTCGAATGCAAGCATATTTATGTTCCCTTGATTTTGATATGTGGGGAATTGTGGAAAATGAATTTGAAAGACCTAAAGAAATTATTAATGGTGTTTATGTCAATCTTCCTCTGTTTGAATATAATGATTTTCAAACTTCTTTTGCAATACTTGATTCTAGAGCTCAAAATATTTTTTATTATTCTTTAGATGCTTATGGTCTAAATCTCATTTTTAAATGTTTCACCTCTTATGAAATTTAGTTAAAGTTGGAGTGAAGACAATACAAATGCTACATCAAATAAAAATGTCAACTCTACATCTACTACATTTGAAAATGACTCTTCTTTGTTCTTAATGGCAAACAATGAGGTAGTCTCAAACTCTTCTTCTAGTGAAAATAGTGATGATGATATTGATCTCAATTTTGATGTGCATAAAGAGTTTTCTTCTCTAATCAAAAGCATACTTCTCTTAGAAAGAAAAATAAATTTTGATTGATGAGTTTCATACAATAAAAAATGATTTATAACTATTAAAGAAAAAAAAGACGCATGCTTAGAAGAGAATGAAAATTTGAGAAAGAAAATTGATTCTATTAATTATATTCATGCTTCTTACGAATGCTTAAAAATTGAAAATTCAAAGTTGATTAAGTAGCATGAATATTTGGGAAAGGAAAATATTTTTATTAGAAAATGTTTGGATGATCAACCTAGTAGTGATAATTCTTTAAAATGCAATGTTAGTGTGAAAAAACTTTCTTATAAAGAAAAAGTTGCACAAGTTAGAACAAAACTAAAATCGACAAAAGTATTTTTTTAAAAAATGATTTGAAAAAGTTTTTTGAATAATCTCATGATTATTCTAAAAAAATTAGATATGCTTATAAGTATTCCTTTAAACTAAATGTCTCTCACCATAATACATTGAAATTAAAGCACGATCATGATCACTTATTAAGATCATCTATCAGTTGTCATTATTGTAGTGCTCATGGTCATTATGCATTTGAGTGCAACATTAGATAATTTATTAATGAAGACATGAAAATGATGTGGATTCCAAAAGAAATCAAAACTAATTTTGTTGGACCCAGACAAAATTTTGTATCAAAGAATAAATGATATTTTCGCATGTATGTTTCACTCATATTATAAAAGAAAAATACTTGGACAATGAAAGGAGAGAATCATGATGCTCCCAAGTTACAAATAAAGAGTGATTGCACATATGTGACATTGAACAACATCACATGAGGTATCTTTTGATCTTTGATTGCAAATTATTTCAACTTATGAGTGACTTGACTATTCAAATATTATTTCTTGAATTAATATGTGGACACATCATCACTTATTCTTGACTTTTTGTGCTTAGTTTAGACATAAGACTTTGTATGTGTCATTTATTTCTGTTTTGATATATCCATATGTAAATGTCGGTGTTTACAAAAAGATTTTGATTCATCCCACACAAAATCATTATTTATGAACAATTTCATTCATTTGATGATTATCATGTTTAGTCATTTTGATGAAATTATGTTTAAAAAAATTAATGTGAGAAAAAAGAAAGGAGAAACTAAAATATGACTATATGATTCTATAAGTGACCACTTTATGTTGAATTATATATTATAGGATACAAAAATTGAAATGTCTATTGAATATTTTGATTTGTGCCTAAAATGAATTTAACTTTGGATATGCAAATGAAATACTCTTTTAATGCTCAATACTAACTTTTGAGATTTAAAATGAACTTGCTTGATTAAATGCTTAAATTTGTATATATATAATTTGTATGGCACTTGCTTTAAACCATGTGCTCTATTTTTAAAAACACTAATATTTTTATCTTGATGGTTTAAATATTAAATATTGAATAGTTCCTATATATATATATATATATATATATATATATATATATATATATAT
>LTAE01004247.1:0-28068 GCA_001647135.1 Pontederia paniculata | reverse complement strand
CATCCTGGATAGGAACAATCCTCAGTCTAGGTTTTACAAATTAATGATTTCAAACCCTAATAAGAGACTTGGCATCCTGGATAGGACTAAATATCTTTATTAGATTTGATTTAGTAGATGCATCCTGAATAGGACATCTAAATATCAGTAAAATCTAATTCTCTTGAGAAAAGTTAAAAACTAAAATTGATCTATTAAAACCCATAATTCTCTTATTTTATTCATCCAAGTCCAATGCCCAAGTCATCATTCTGACACTTAATTATTAAATCTTTACCATTTTTTAATATTTATTTTCATAATCAATAAATTCTTCAAACCCAATGTACCCCTCATAAAAATATTGTGTCAGATATTGGTAGAATAAATTCCTCATGGGTACGACACTTTATTCATTTTCTTTATTACTTATACGACTAGTGCACTTGCTAGCGATTTTATCTGTATAATTAGCACGCATCAGGAGTCGATTGCAAGTCTCTATTTAAGATTTGATGTATCCCACTTAACGACAACAAAGTAATAATCAATACTGTTTCTAATCAATACGATGAACCTTGATCAATAAATGATTTTAAAATTTGACAACAATGATTTACTAATCACAAAAGATCACGAAGTTGATAATGAGCTAAGAATCATAAATGATTCCTTAATCATCAATGGCATTTCATGTTCAACAATGACGAACCGTAAGTCGTCAATATTGCCAAAAACCAATAATGATAGATTATGATAAATCAATTTTTTTTAAAGGATCGGGATACTGATATTAAGATAATAATTGGCAATGATTTCTTGATTTGTATGGACGAATTTGTGTCCATAAATCACAACGTTATGACTAAGAATCATGATCAACGTCAGTAAATTAGAATCAATGAGTCAATAGTCGACAATGATGGATCGACATCAGGATTAATCAGAAAAATTATGTGATGGATCAAGAATATTTACTGAAATGTATTAATTGACCATAATAATCATGAAATCCTCGAGATTGATCTAGTCTGACAAATAAATGTCGTGATAATAATGACTACTCCAAATTAGTAATGATACTTCAAACATCCTTAATAACAATTCACGAATTATGACACTAGGTCAAGAGAGCACGAGGTCCACGACTATCTCGTCTCGATCCGCATATCTTGTACCATTATATTTTTCTATCCATAGAGCTTCAACTTGAAGTATACTAAGTGATTCACTTTATTATTCGAGAACTTTTCTTTGTCATAATGAGGACAACCTCCTCTTGTCACCTTAAAATAATCTCCCATATGTAAAGAATTCATTAGATCCATAATCCATGAATGAAGCTCTATGCTCAATGATAATCACATACATACGAGTTCCATGAGTACCAATTCATTAGATTGAGTCAAAGAATCATGCATCTCTTATTTACAAGGCCAATCCTTTAATTATCTCATGATCAAGGTCGACATCAAGTTATCTTATTGTCATTTTGTGTACTCTTAGTCTGAGCAAAGATATGACACTTAAGTTTCCTTCATTTTGCATTTAGCTTATCATTTCCTTTTTTTTATCTGAACTCTTATCCTTAGAGGTTGTTTATTTGCCTCAACATAAGTGCACAGTCCACTACACCCATTTGTCCATGGATATGAAAATAACTTATCGATGTGGGATTACTCTTGTCTCGATCAAGGGGTATTGATAAGGATTTTCAACTTGATAGTAAAAATTGGCACTATGGCCTATATCAAGTGATTAACAACATAATCATAGACGTTTCAAAAGTCATTCTTATATTCCAATAGATTCAAGGTCGGATCATAGGTTTCACACAAGTCCTCCAAGTATGTCTAACAGTCTTAATTGAGGACACCCAATAATCCCTTCTTCTTCTTTTTTGTTGCTCAAGTTCATCATTTTGAATATCACTCAAGTTTTGTCATATGGATCTAAATTATATTCAGGTCTTGTTCATTCTCTAATACATCCATGCTATTATTCTTAAATCCGCTTCTATGGCAAATCAATTCAACATTAGAAATATATCTAATCTAATCAATCATTGAAAGATTGCCGATACTGGCTCAATAGGATTTGCCTCATTAATACAACTCATATGTTGTGAATCTATACTCATATCTTAGCCACTTAATCAATCAACTCCATTGCAGCCACTCTATCGCATGGTTGATGTCATTCTACTTACATTCCTTTTATAGTATTATCAATCATATGTTCTATCACATATCTTTTGTACCACTACTGCCTCATGTATGTTGTCGGCATACCTTATCATATTAATCTTTTTTTATAATAATTTCAGTTATAATCTAAAAACACATAATAAACTTCTCTTTTTTTTGGGTCTGATGTTGACCAAATTTACCACGTTTAATAAACCTCGATATCAACCAAGAGCCAGCACTCTTATCAGGTCCCGATATCGGCCAAAAAATACTACTCCTTACAGGTTTCGATATCGACCAAGAGATACTACTCCTTATATCGACCAAGAATTGTTATCATGATAATATTTTTCACTAGGTTAATATCAACTTAGTATTTGTTATCAGCAATATATGCCTTAGTTATTCCCACTTTTGCACCTATATCCTACATCACATAGGATGATCACCAGCTAACATAGCATTAGCATTATATATACATAGAATATGACATAATTCATATCAATATTAGTAATGTCATATTTATTCCAATTTGCATATCAAAGCATATTTCATATCATATCAATATTGGAACATATAAGAGTCTCGAATAGTGAGCTACATCACTTATGCTGAACCTAGATATGTCATCATTATTTTCCATAAATATATCATATGCAATAAGCATAAAAAAACAATCACATGCAATTATTTTCAAATTTTAACCCCGACTCTACCCACGTCCTTGCGTTAGACCTAAAGTCTGGGCTCTGATACCATAACTTGTCACGCCCCGAACCCGACGCCCGGAGCGCGGCAAGGGGGTGTTACGACTTTTCACTAATTCAAATTCAAACTCAATAATCAACAGTTCATATAGTAGACCAACGACTCAAAATAAACTAACTCTAGGATTTTTCAAAAATTTCGGTATGACCTTTGCTAAAAACTGGTCCATGCGATATGTACAAGTATAATGGGCAAGCCCGAATCATATAAACGAAATGGTATATAAAATAAGTAAATATAAGAGGCTAGATGCCCCAACAAAGAAATAACGATATCTAAAATGCCAGAAGGTGTTATAACTGTAGGCAACATCTATGTAATGAAAGATTATGAAGGAATAATAACACTCATCCTCTCTACTCCATCACACGTATAAGCCTAATTATTTTCCTTTTTTGTGCCCTGTGAGCATGCCAACAATCAACAATCTCCAAGGAGTACCTCCTCGTCACCTACAAAAATAATACAAATAGAGGGGTGAGCATAAATGGCTCAGTGAGTGAAAATGGATCCATAAAACATTTAAACCATCCAGAAACAAATTCAACGGAAACATATTCATAATATATATCATACATAGCTTCATATATGGAAAATACTTGCAATCAAATGCAGGAGTTAAAACATGCCACGCATGATGCAAATGTCTAAATGTCATGACACCACTTGCTAACTACGAGCACAACATCATCTGCCACCTGTAGATCACCTCGACCACACGAGCCGTAACTCGACCACACGAGGGAGAACTACCACCATCACATCATATCCGCCACGAGTGAGTCAAACAGCCCGCGCCAATCGCACCCACAAATGACTCCATCTCGTCCTCCACGAGAGGTCAAACAGCCCGCACAACTGTAGCTCGTGCCCACAAATAACTCTCTCATCACAATAATACAACATACACATCACATCATCCTCCTGAGAGGTCAAACAACCCGCACAGCCGTAGCTCGTGCCCGCAAATGACTCTCTCGTCACCTAATCCAACATACATCATAAGTCTATCACCTCGCTCCCACATGAGTCATCTCCTCGCTCCAACGCGAGCCACCATGCATGCTCTAATGCAAATGCATGATGATGCCATAATATCCCTTAGGATATTATTCATATTTAACAAAACAAATTTTCACACAAGATTCATAACCAATAAGCAATCATACATCCGGAAATAAAATCCGAGATAAAATAATAATATCACCACATCTGAATCCACAAAAATCCTATACAGAAACCATGAAAACATCGAAAAACCAAATCCCACATATCATGCCAATAGCACAAAAGATCATCACATCATTAACATAATCAATCAAGTAAGCTAGAGAAATGAATATAATGAACCACAACGATGTGGTGTTGCTCTAGGTTTATGGAAAGTCCCACTCACCTCGACTACGCTCGACCTCGCTAGGTTTTACACGTTCAAGTTCCACGAAGTCACCATATTTCTATTTTCAAAAGCATTGTCACACTAAATAGAAATATGATTTTATAATACACTTCGTAATTATTATTAACTTGATCTCAATAAAGAGTAAATGTAAATCTGTTGATATTATCACTGGAATACTTTGTTACTATCACTTAATTAATCTCATTGCTACAATGAAATCAGGATACGCTACAGTACATCCGATGCTACAGTGATTTCAGAATTAGTATCCACATGCTTGGAAATGTTTTATTTATTTCCTGTTCAGCAACATCACGAATTACTTAATTTCTATTAGCTCATAGTGTAAATAATTTACTTCACTGATATGACTCGTCAATTATCCTTCACCTATAATCTTTATCATATCAATATATTACTATATGATACAAGTGCCATTATGAGTCTCCTTTTTTGTATCCCCCAAGCACTGCTGGCCACACACATTCCCTAAATTCATATAGGGTAACATTCTATATAAGGATAAAATTCAAAGTATTACCAGATAATTCTAATAATCAATTTTCTTCTCCATTTGGCAGCAACAAATTCATCCTTTGACCTCTTCTAATCGCTTCTATGTTCTATGGACCTCCTGTCAAGTGGACTGCTGGTTATTCACAAATTATCTAATTCAAATGAGATTTACAGCCACAAATACTCCTAACACTAATCATGGCAGGACCATCCTTGCCTATAATTTATACACCAAAGGTGTTCGGTCTTATGCTCCTTACCAATGCCAGATGCGTGTGCCCCATGTCTGTCTCTTCCGGCGACAGTCACGACGTCCGACGACCCTAGAGACCAAAACGACAACACGGCTGAAATAACACCCAACAAATGATCATAAACTCATATGGTCTAATAGCTCTAAGATCTTGAGATGTGAATCTGCTCACCTACAATTTAATCGCATGAAGATTACGATGTCAGCAACTCACCTGAAGAGAATGGGGAACTCGGGACAGCACCGTCGAGTCAAATCTTCTCCGGCGCCGGCGCAATGATGCTGAGACCGAGCTGCACACGGAACACGAAAAAAAAAAATCAGTTTACAGCGCCACATTCACATCATCGAGGAGAGTATTGTCGTACAATCTGATGGTGAAATGACTGCCCGAATCGCCGCCACCGCTGCTGCCCTGTCGCTACGGCGCTGTAGGAGAGAGGAGGGTACTGTAGCGATCATAGGGAAAAGGAAGCAGAAATGGAGGCCGGCTCCTTTTTATTTCACCCCTAGGACACGTGTCGAGCATCTAACGACCGAATCCAAATTTTATATTTATTCCTTTATCTGCCATGCGAAAAGTCAAATTTTATTAAATTACAAGCATGTGCCCTTGGGCTCTATTCTTATTTTGCAGTTGTTACAAATATTGCAAGAGATAACATTGGATTAGCTGAAAATCCAACATTTGGAGTTTGGTCTGAAATTTCCAAACGGTTACGTTTTATGATTATTATTATATTATATAACCCAAATGAGAGGAGGCCATAGTTTTACCTAAAGAGAGTGCATGACCCTCCTCTTATGATCAGTAGGCGTTGGACCCTTCCGCATTTATCAAACAACGATGAAGCAAGAGGGGGTGGGGGACTCACTGCCGTTGAGAGGGTCATCCCTTCACATTTATTAAGTTTTGTTCTTTTAATGTAAAAGATAAGTATATAGCTCTATGAATACAAAAATATAAAAAATGGAAAAACTAGATAAAATGACAAACACACAAGTTATATGTGCATCATGATATATTGTGCCGGTGTTGGGAGAGTTTGTCTTATTATTCCACTATGTTGGGAATAGAATATCGAGGGATTGGTTAACAAATAGGCCAAAAAATAAGAAAGAAATATTGACAAACAATATTTTAAGTTTGAATAAAATTTATGAAGTTATTATTCATAAAATTCTCTCGATCAGTTTGAATAAGATGGAAATGGGCAAAGGAGAGGTTGTTATCAAAGAGTTGAATACATCATTATAGATCCTATGATCATAAAGATTCATACCAAGTCCCCCATGTGAATCAATGGTGAGTTTCGGCTGACTCAAGTATTCTTTTATTATCATAGATTCTCAATTTTTATCTTTTACAATTTTAATTTAAAAGTTTTACTAATTTAATACATATCAATACACTATGACATCTATAAAAATGAAAAAAAAGAATAATAAATATTCAAATATTCTTTTTCTTTTAAGTGGCTAATATTCAGATTTTATTTGAGATACTTAATAATTATATCAACTCAATATAAATAGTTGTAATCAATCATCTTACAAGTTGAGGGTGGGAGGCTCGGCCCTCCCAACTTTTTGATATAAAAAATGATGGTACACAATGTTACTTAACTCCTCAATTATAGAATATTAAATTTATGATGAGTGTTAAAATTTTTTTTCTTAAATTTTTTTCTGTATCTACCATAAATTTAATACCATATTATTAAAAAGATAAATATAATGTTATCTACTTAAATAGGTAGTATCATATTAGAACATAATTCGCGAAGTGACATAATATGTGTGCTACTCGATCTTATAAGAGTGACAGGGTATGTGTCCGATAGGGACACGACCCGTGTTCTGAATTCGTTTTGATTTTCATTCTTCTCCCGTATTTTTTGCAACATAGCTCGGACATGGGATCTCATCTAATATCTTTTTCTTTATTCCAGCAGCTATGAACACTGAAAAAATAATACAATAATAAGAATAAAATAAGGAGAAATGGAAACGGAAACGGGAGCCGAACGGAACGGAGACGGAAAACGGTAAACTCACGAGTCCAACTGACAGGGACACTTTTCCCCTCCGCAGAAGAAGACGTCGAGAAAACAAAGAACAAAAATAAAAAATAAATATAAGAAATAAGAAAAGGTAGCCAAAATAAACACTAAAACAAAGCGGCCTACTTTTAATCGAACAACCACGAAAACATCAGTAGAATCCGACGACAACTACTCGTACTCTCGAATTCTTTCACCCCCTCCATCTCCGGGGCTTCGGCATACGGGCAACGAGACGGCGAGGCCCTCGAATGCCCCTACGGCACGAACCGTAGTGATCCCCTAAATCTCCTCCTCCGCCCTAATGGAAGGTCGAGTCAGTTCTTCTTCTATTATTTGTTGTTATTGTTATTGTTATTTTCCCGTGGCGATTTGATATCGGTTTCACCCTTATCCCGCTGGGTTTTAGTTGGGAGTGCGGTATTTCGATCTGATCATTTTATCTCTGCTTCCGTGGCGATAATTGTTCGAAATTTTGAAGCTTCGGGATGAGGGAATTAGGAATCGTGGTGCGGCTTTTGAGTTCTTTTTTTTTTTTTGTTCTTCTGCGTAATAAAGATTTGATCTTTTTCGGTTCTTCTCTTTCCTTTAATGAAATTAGAGCAGTTGGTAGTAAAAGATGTTTTTTTTTTATATTTATTCGAGCAGTGGTTGTAAATTGCATTGAATTTTTCAGGGTTTTGATGAGAAATATGTGGTGCAATTATTCTGAGGTAGGATATGGTCAAGTATTGAATTTTTTCTTTCCCCATTTTATTGGAAAGATGATATTTTTATTGGATTGGTTGTTTTCATGGAGGAACTTTACCAACGGGATTGAAAGGCTAGGGTTTTGATTTTGTATTGTTGGTCTGCGACTTGACAATGTGTTTGCTGGAATATATTGAGGGCATGTCCTGTAATTCTGAATTGAACACCGATATCATGCCGTGTCTTTATTATTTGTATATTTTTCTTACCAAATAGTTGGAACCACAAAATTGAGGTAAAATATTATTGTTGAGATTCTGCTACCATTTCACATGTGCCTCTTAGTCACGACAATCAATATCATAATGGAAAACAGGTTATTATGCTGTTTAATGATATGTAAAGTTTCACTGGACATAAATGCTTAATCAACTAGTCAAACTATGGATGCATGACCTTCTTGGCCATATACCTGGTATGTAGCTTTGGGCACACATGTAAATATCATCGATATTTAATCGTGCAGTGTCAAGAAAATAAGGAAATTTGTGCAACATGGCTATCTGAGACAATCAGTAGTCACTTGTTTGGTAGTATCTAATTCTGTAATGAGATGATTTCTTAGAGGAGTCTATTGTGAAGATTGTGAATCTAAACTGGTAAGTTCTGTCATATCATGATTATGATGCATGTAAAATCTCCAATTTTTTACCTTTTCAATAAAAAATCCACGGGGAAATTAGATTGATATAATTAATATGCGGGCTCTAGGATTTGAATACATTTTCTAGTATCCAACATTGTCACTGTTGTATTTGCCATTTTCAAAGTAGGAGATTGAGGAAGTATATTAGGAGTTGTAAACTCAAGTTTTTAACTCAATCTCAGAACGAACAACCTGTTTGTAGTCGTTAATCTGTTCTAAGTTGAGTATGATTACTTGATTAGTAGCTGGTCTGCAGAAATTATTTACCTTTTATATCAGTCATGTAATTTTCTAAAAAAATATTAGTTATCTAATGTGCAATTTTATTGCTACTGTGTAGTCATTGAGAAAGTAACAGTAAGTTTATTAGCTGCTATTAAAGTTGTCCAACCAAACTCTTTACTGAATGTTGAATTGAACATGCTGTTTATAGTCATAACATTTTTTTGAGAGGGGTTTATGGTTCATAACCATGTTTAGTTATGATAATTATTGATGATGAAATACTTTCTTCATATAAATCTGATCAAAGATCGATATAAATCGCATTTAGAGATCACATATGCAACACGAGAAGTGGAGTTTGTTACATATTTTGACCTTCTTTTTCTTATTTAAAAACGGAAGTGTCCTATTAAAGTCCTATTAAGTGCGAAAAGTTGTTGGTTTGTTGTGTTTATTGAAAGATGAACTTATTGGATTGAAATGCCTATCATGAAGTCTTAATGATTAATGAAGACTAAATCAGTTCTTTATTTAGGTCTACCCTTAATGTCATAGCAGAAAAAATGTCATTTTGTGACTTGTTTTTCAGACAGTCTGCTTCTCTTTATGTGGGTCTATATTGTTTGCGTAAACAATCCATAAGCATTCATTCATATGAAACCCTAATTATAGAAAAAAATTACTTTTTTTCCTAAATTTCATACATAAAAGATCCTAAGATGGAAGATAAGCTGTGTTACTGAAATGATATGATGTTTAGCCTCTAATCTTGCATCTTTGTTTGTTTAATGAAAGTTCTATATCCATCTTGCTTAATGAAAGTTCTATAGATTGATCAAGAGTTTTTTTTTTGTTGAGAAAGAGTTCATAATACAGGAATTCTATATTCACTTCATTATGATGGGTTGGGCAGCCAATAACTGTCATTTATGAACATGCCACCATCTTGCGGCCATTCTTGGCAATGCAAAGAGAGAATGTTGCTCTTTCTTATTTGGAAAAAAAAACTGAAATATTTACTTTCAGTGAGGTGACAAGTAATGCCAGAAAATTTGATATACACAAATGGGAGGATATCATAATGGAATCCTCTTCCAACACAAAAGGGAATTTGCGTTTAACTAAATTTTGATCTAAATCCAAATATTTTCCAGATATTTAAATCAATAGTTTTCATTTCCAAGTTCTCCTTAGATGAACTGAAGATTTTACTCCCGTGTACATGGATTATTTATAGATTAACCAAACTTAACTTAATTGAAAATTTTGGTTAGGTTTGATGGTCTGTTCAGTTTAAAAGTTTAAATAAATATTAATTGAGTACTGTATGAAGCAAACTGAATCAAGAAAATTGAATCCCTTCCCCGTTTCACCTTCTCACTGACCTGCCCTCTCCATTTTAACCAAACTAAATAATTCATATCCTTTTGGTCAGTTATCTTCAATGGCTTGGTTGGTCATCCAAAGTTGGTTTACAATTGTTCAGTTTAGTTCAAATTGAACCAAACAAACAGCTCTTTATTTGCTTGTGGTCCAATTTCAGTTTGGTGCTATTTGTTCATTAGTATTTGTTTTATAGAGGATGAAGATAATATCTTCAACATTTGTTGGTGACTTAGAGTCAAGTGCTCAATTTTTTAAATTTTATCATGATTGCCTCTCTTCTGCTCTAACAAGTTCATTTCTCCCCTTAAAAAGTTGTACCTGATATTTCCCATTACACATAGTAGGATTATGAAGTTATGTTTTTGAAATAAGACATGAAATATTCTCATGTACGTGCTAAAAATTGGAAACGTGCTGAGAAAGTTTATTTACGTGTAATATTGGGGTTATTTGGCCTTCTAGAGTGTTAAGGGAAAAAGGAATGAAAAAAATCTTTCTCATTAATCTTCATGTCATTACTCTTTCTATTCCTTGGGCTTGACCTTTTCTTCACAATTACAATCATACATGTGTGTTAACATTGAATATTTTGCGTCTAGAAAAGGTGAAGGGGAAGCCTGTGTGCTACCCACTCCCCGACTAACAGGTTCTAGGGTGAGAGAGTGAAAAGATATAGAACTAGCAGAATGTAAATGCAAATCATACTTATTACTCATATGAACATGACAAGAAAAATATGAATCCAATATTTTTTTGGAGTCGATATATGATGCCGATTTATGCTTGTATGTCATATTAACAAGTGGTGGGTATCATGATTAGTAATGATTATTGTCTAATTTTCTGCACATTTATCCGTCGATTGTGTAAAACTCTTTATTGTTTGATTATGAAGAGATGAAGATGCCAATATACTTCAATATTCTTTTATGCTTTCAGACTTTACTCTTGTGTGATTGACCCACACAATAGCTTTTAAATTCTATTATTAGATAAAAAAACTGATGCTCCATTGAAATTTCTTATCTGCTGTTCTATTGACTAAGTCGGCTTTCTTAGTAATAAGACTTCTTTGGTTTGTCAGGTGGGTCCCCTGACCATGTTTCAATTGGTTCTATGCCTAAAAGGTCTAGTGCATCATCAAGAGGTCGAATACGGGGCTCATCATCTTCCAGCTGTAAGGATTTTCTTCATAAATTTGTTGACAGTGAGATTTTGACAGCGAATCTTCAAGATTGGTTTTCAGGCATATGCGAAGACACAGGATTTAGGAAACCAATATTTAGTAACCCTTTTGATGTTGCCGAACTTCAAAATTTTGATTATGCTTTAGAGGGTGTTTCTTTTCAGCAGCTTATACGGATGCCAACCGCTCTTTACACTTCAACACCTGATACTATTGAAGCAACTGCACATCTTGCTATTGAAGACTTTCTGCATGCAGGAGTGAAGGGCTTGTGGGAGACCTTCTGGGGTCATGAGGAACCTGTTCCATTCACAGTTGCTTGTATACACAGCACGAGTAGTAAATTTTATCCTGCTGAAAAAGCTATTGCCAGTGGAAAGCTTGGAGGCCTCTGCGCAACAGCTGTACTTCTGAAAAGTAATAGGCATTCTCATGGGAAATGGGACCACATTATTGAATTAGCACTATTGAAACCTGATATTGGGAGCCTTTCAATGCAGAATGATCAGTGGCCTTCTCCACTGATTCTCGGGGAAGCATTTTTCTTTGGGCTTCGTGTTCTGCTTGCAAGAAGCCTTAGTAGATCAGTTACTGTGCTTCACAATTCAAATTGTGTGTATGTACTTCTTGTTGACTCACAATATGGTGGTGTAGTTAAAGTGGAAGGCGATGTGAGCAAGTTAGACTTTGATCTTAGTAATGTTTATGAATCTGCAGCTAAATGGATCATGGGACATGCTAAAATAACAATATCTCCAATTGATCGGATCTGGAACAAGCTTGGAAATGCCAATTGGGGAGATTTTGGAACTTTGCAGGTTCTTCTTGCAACTTTTCGTTCAATGGTTCAATTTTGCGGCGAGCCTAAATATACACTTGATGAGCTAGCCACAGAACATGTTTCTCGTCTTCAGTGTCGCAGAACTGAAAGGCATTTGGTAGATATGCATGCTGATGGAACTGGTTTTTTTCGCTTCCAGCAGCGAAGCCATTCACCTGAGATTGTTGAAGTTCAGGAAGAATCTGTAAAACTTGAATATCAAGAGACTCTAAAGTTAGAGAAAGGATCAGTTGTGTGTATGGAAGATTCTAATTGGCAGAAAGGCTTTGAGATTAATGAGGTAATAACTGATGGAGAACTTCCAGTTTATAGTGCCACTCCTGTTGAGGAAGTGGGCAGATCACTTTTGCTATTTGTTGGGTCTGCTCCTTCACATTTGGAACCTGCATGGGAGGATATGAATCTTTGGTACCAGGTCCAGAGGCAGACTAAAGTTTTAACTTTGATGAAGCAGAGAGATTTGTCCAGTAAGTATCTTCCTCAAGTAGTTGCATCTGGACGAATTATTCATCCTGGCCAATGTGACAAATCAAGCTCTGGTGGAAATTGTGGTCATCCATGGTGTGGTACGCCAATTCTTGTTACCTCCCCTGTGGGTGAGACTATTTACAATTTGACAAGAAATGGTCTCTTTGGTCCTGAAGAAGCTCTTAGGTGTTTTCATGATTGCTTATCTGCTCTTGCAACTGCATCATCTGCTGGGATCAGGCATGGTGATATTCGACCGGAGAATGTAATCCTTGTTAAAAATGGCTCAAGGCAACCACATTTTGTTCTGATTGGATGGGGTCATGCAGTCCTAGATGATAGGGATCGCCCATCAATGAATCTGCTCTTCTCTTCAACATATGCTCTTCAAGAGGGCAAGCTTTGTTCAGCATCAGATGCGGAGAGTTTGATCTATCTAATTTACTTCTCATGTGGTGGGTTACTTCCAGAATTGGATTCTGTCGAGGGGGCACTTCAATGGAGAGAAATGTCGTGGTCAAGAAGGGTCATACAGCAGAAGCTCGGGGATATTTCAGCTGTCTTGAAAGCTTTTGCTGATTATGTGGATAGCCTCTGTGGAACGCCATATCCAATTGATTACGAAATCTGGTTAAGAAGGTTGAGAAGAACTATTAATGAAGATCATGGAAAAGAAATTGATACCTCAAATTAGATAATTTCGGTGTAAATTCTGTATGTTCCTGGGATGACTGGGTGAGTACCATTGTCATCATTGTGATTATGATTTCCCATCAACTCTTACGATTGGGATTTTGAAGTTAGTTATGGAGAAGCAAGGGAAAGTTGTTCAGGATCATCATCAAGTTTGTGCTATTTGCTGCAGAATATTCAGAACTATACTATAAGTTTCAAGTTGCTCAGAGTTTGTCGTGAAGAAATTTGTAGTGAAGTTATATTAATCATTTAGCGTTAGATGTGCATATTTCATGCTCCATCCTTGTCGACTGACATATTGGAAAAAATAGTATATTCTCTCAAAACCAAAAAGTCTAGTGTGAGAATAGAAAGTATTTTTCCTTTTAGGCAATACAAAAGAAAAGGTCAATCTGGGAAAGCAGCCGAAAGAAAGGATAATGGGCTCTGTTCTAGGGAGCGCTAGAAAGTCTATCAATTTCTTTTCATTAGTCCCTCGGGCAATCAGGTAAACTAAAATTATTTACCTTTCTTGGATGAAGAAATTTTGTCACAGAACCCGAGTAGATCAGGCTAATCATTCCAGCCATTGCTAGTATCCTTGAAGATTCTGAAGCAATCTCCTGCATGTTCTCTCATGTGCTTTCTAAAGGAGTCCTTTTTCTGTGATTATATTGTTCTCGCTTATATGTGTGCATCTGAAAAGTGTAATGATAGCACTTTTTCTTAGAATTAGCCTTGTGGTACAATTCTTTCAGGGTCGAAACTTGATGACCAGCCCACTTTTGTAAATGTTGTCTGTTCAAATTATCACTGGTGGGAGGATTTATTTCGATAAACAAGATCAATGTTTTCCTCTGGTTTCCTGTGATGTAGTTAAACCGCATTCTCTTCTTAGACTTAATTGAAAATAAACACATTGTTAAGATTAAGTAGGATGTGCCCTCGCAGACCCAGTCAGTCTAGCTGGTCGATTGGCTTGCACTTGCTTTTTATTTTTTTTTTTCTTATTACAGTTTGATTAAAGTGACGTTATGTTTAGATAACGAATAGAATTTATGGGTACAGAGATGAGTTCAAACCATTTTCCGTTTGAGGAATATGTATATTAAAATGCATTTGGATCGACACAAACAAAACTAATACAACTTCAATACTCATATAATGATCAAGATATAATTTTCTAATATATAAATATATATACAATTAGAATCACAAAAGAAAGGTTTCTAGGAGATTCAATCACTTGGTTCACTAAAGAAGTTTGAGTTTATGATGACATGCTAGAATAGATGAACATGAAAAATTGGAAAAAAAAAAGCCAAGGCTCGGCGTCGGCCATAACATGGATGTAACCACGACTGCAATCAACCGTAATTAGGCAACTGCTCATGAACAATAATGTTCTGCTCATATCATGATTCTCGTGTATGTCCATTGCAGTATGTTTTTTCTTTGCATTAGAGGCTTTACCGATGCATAAAAGAGATAAATGCATGGTAACACATAAGAGAGGCTTTATCGATGTATATAATGCATGATTGTATTATTATTAATTGACAATTTCAAGAATGGTTCGATGCACGACTTGCCTTAGTCAAAAAGGTTGAAAGACACCTCGGGCTAAGAGGCTAACGAAAAGTAACTTCATGAGGGTTTTAAAGAGGGATCTCGCGTTCTAGGCCACAATTCATAACAAAATTTAATTTCATAACACCACTCCACCCTTTCATTCTCATCTCCTCTTCTCCTTCACCTCCCCACCATTCCATCCAAAAGTGAAGACCCTGTCATTGTTAAAAAGATAAGTTCGACGAACCCTCGTCGATATGATATTTTTAATAGATCCAACATGATTAGGATTGAGGGATCAATCATTTCACATTTTTTTTTGTGTGATCCTCCTTTGATTTCCCTTAATATTATTAGATCAAAGGATATTTGATGTAATTGGTTTCTCTAGAAATCATATTTGATTGTCTCTTTTTCCATCTTTAATTATGTAATCGCTCGTCTCCTTAATCCTCTACTGAGTAGTCCATGTCCTCCCTTAATGATTTCCTCTTGGTCTCCATTTTCTTTGATAAGAATTATGATAGTGACATGGGTTCATAAAAATTGTTGAACTATCCACATTGTTGACCTTATAAAATTCAACATTTTGAAAAGTCAATTGTATAACTTACTTCTCTAATGTATGAAGTTTTATTTCCATGATTTCGAATTTGAGTTGAACATTAGACAATTGCGGACCAAGAGATGGATATATACTTCATTAACTTTGTGTTGCCTTCTCAATGGTATTAATTGTGTCTCCAAGTTGGTGATGAGTTGACCTTGCATAAAGAGGCCTCTTTTCAATAGTTGTCGTAACGAAATCAATCATCTCTTCAATGTTGACCTTTAATTCAATTGATTGTTTAATTTCGAGCAATTAGGTCATCACACCATTTGTAGCTTTGTTATGTTTCTTTAAATCTAAAATTTGCTTCTTCATTATTTTAATCCAATCTTCTTGCATGGAGAACTTTCTCAATAACACGCGCACCATATGCACGAATATGGCTAATGGGTCCATCGAAAAATCTTCTTCTTAAGATTACCAAGGCATCTTGTTTGTGTTTTCATTTGCATTTCCTCGTGTTGGACGCCATCATGCTTAACAATTTTTTATTTGTCCTATATCTTTGATTTTGATTGTTAATTATTTTTTTGTTGCTTCTTTGCCATTGAAAATTATATGATGTAATCGTTGCTGAACACATTGAGTGTGAAAGATATATCTTGAAAAAATACAACATTGAAAGAAAAATGAAAGTAAAGGAAGCAAAAATTTCAAAGCAACTAATGAAACTAGAACAAAAAGTTAATTGATTAATCTCCAACAATGACGCCAAATTGATGCGTGCTAAGAGTTCAAAAAATTACTGGTAGCAAGTTCACTTACTGTATCAAATAATAGAGATGTGATTAAAGTTATCCCCAGAGGATTAGTATTAAGTATCTATCTAATCCCACAATTAATAGGAGATGATATGTCGTTGGATAAAAATGGTTTTGAAAAGTTAAAAGGTAAAGAAAAAAATTGATGATAGTAAACTCTAGATCAAGATGAGATAAGATAAAGATAAACTTAATTTCACCACAAGGTTAATTAGATTATAAATTTGATTCAAACTTTTAAATGAATTAGGATCTAACGAAGATATGGTTTTCTCTCCATGATTAATCAACTACATTAACATTAGATAGATTTAAATATTCCTTTTCAAGATGACTATCTTATCTATTAAAATTCAAGATTTCCTCTTCAATATTACAACAAAAAACCACACACCCAAGATATTCCTCTCTGTGATGCTATATTGATATGACATGCAATGTTTCAACTCAAGGTTGAAATCAAAGACTAAAGAGAACCAATAATCAACTATCCACATCCAAACGCTAGGTAGAATAAAAATATCAATCAATCAAAGAAAATACATGAAACACACATTCATGTTCATAGAAAGAATTAATAAAATTAAGAATAAATTAAATTAAGGGGTTCACAAGTTTTCCTTACAATAAAAGTACTCCATAAAAAACAAAAAATATAACAAGAGATCGTCCTTCAAAAGTAACTAGAGAAAAAAAATAATTATGGCTAAGAACACCTTGACGATCTTCTTCTCCACAAAGTTCTGTAAAAAAATCTTCTTTGAGAAATTCTCTAGATGTGGATATTTTTTTTAAGTTTGTGGCGTATCATTCAAGCTTGTTGCATCCCCCATAATGAATCTTTATGGTCCTATTTGTAAGTTTGAATGTTTGACCAAGTCATATTAGGAGTTCCAAAAGATTTGAAGTTGAAAAATCACCTAATTTGATAAGATTTCAACCCAAAATTAGCTTACATCGGAGTTTTGTTTTAACACGATATAAGATTTGATAAATTTGTGTTTCAGTTAGCTTTCTTGCTTTACATGGCTCGTGACAAGAAAATCACGATCGTGACTAAGGTTTAGAAATTAGTTTTTCAAGTTGTCATGGTCCGTGAAAGCAGTTTCATGGTGGTGACTAAAACTCCAGAAATTCATCACTTTAGTGTCAAAGGTTGTGAAATGGCCTTTCATGGCAATGATATTCAAGTGGAAAACCCCTTAGTCATGACAATGAATTTATAGGCGATGAAACAAGCAAAAGCCATTACTTGTTTGTCACGGGTCATCATAAGCTCTTATTGGTGAAATTGACACGTTGAAATTGTGATATTTGTCTCGTTTTAACTCCAAACTGAGTGCAATGTAGAAAACTTGGGTACTTTTATGACTCAAAATAAATAAAAACAAATAAGAAAATAAAATGATGCATGAAATGTAGAAATGAATGAAAAATAAATTGAAAATGATATTAAAATATGTATAATTATGTATGCATAAGTACACTTCAAACGCTTCTTGATGTAGGTAGTGTCACTGCATCTACTATGCAAACACCATGGCAACTCATTATAAGTAGTGGGTTTGAACAATTCCGTTCGCTCCACTCTGTCAAGTTAAATTGATATTTATTCTAATATGATGCGACTAGCATTACTAGAATGGTGGGTTCACTAGTGCACAATATAGATATCAATGCTACACCAAATCAATCATGTCTTCAATTCTTGGTGGCTAACTTAGCATACTTGAGTTTATAAAATTTCTCATTTTTTTGTTAGCATCATATAAAGATCTTCTAAAATGTTATCGTCAATCTCAATTGATAAAATGAATCATCAATGCATCACAACTAACACTAATTCTTAATGGTCACTTTATTCAAAAATCCTACAATTAATATTATAAACAACTCATTTACATATGTGTACTACAACGGTCATATGAGGTATCGTCCTCTAACTTTTGCAATCGACTCTTCATTTGGTGCACCTCCATCAATGTCAAACTATAGAATTGCTTCTTGATTGGTGTCATATTTTGCACAACTAAACTCAATATTTTTCAGGTGGTAATTTCAGAAGTCAATCAAGCAACTCATCGAGAGAATTGCGATCTATATATATCGATCCTATTGATGACATTGATTGAGTATTACTCATGATCACATTTGTCGTCAATTTGTAACATCACATCTTCTATATCATGCATGTGGGACTTCATTCATAATTACAATAATATTTTTCTTTCTACTATATATATTAAAATTATGTTACAATAGCCTAGCCAAACCAGATATATTATAGTAATCTACCATTAACACGAATACTTAATCAATTTTGAAGGTCAAGACTATTTAGAGCAATATGATCATTAAGATTATATTTCTTTATTGATACAATTCCTTTCGATGTCAATGTATAATTGATAATTCAATCGCTTGGGTCAATCATCCAACACTAAGAATGAGTAACACCCGAATGAAAAAAATGCAATAGTAATAGTCATCAAACTATTAGTTTACCTTAATAACATTACTTAAGGTATGTGTCACTCTGACCTTCATTGTAAACTTTCTAATGGTCTTTAAATTTTCAATTAATGATAGAATTGTGTTCTATCATCTCTTCCAAAAGTGACAATAATGCCTCTTAAAACCTTCAATCTCAGGTTGAGTTCTTTGGTTCACTTGTTCCCTTACCCTTTTTATTGTACCTTCTCTAAAGAAGTATACATCTTTAGGTAAATATATTTATTGATGTATTCGTCCATTGACATCTCACCTTGTTTGGACTTTATAATGTCATTGCTTTTGCACTTGGATGTGTTACAAAAATTGATACTCCGAGAATGCCTTTACGAATGATACTTGATCACATCATGATCCTTCCTGTAAGGATCTATTGCTATACTATCATTTATCAATGGAAATATTTCATCATGCATTGCATGGTTAATAATTCAATAACCCATAATACTTTACCACAATGTATTAATAATTTTCAATGGATGTTCAAGACGATTGCATATGGACTTTGGACTTTCCAATATTAAGGAATCAATCCAGAAATCACAAAATAAAGCATCTAAACTTTAAATTTGAACTCTATAACTCAACTAATTCATATTTTTTTCCACATTTAGCTCTGAACCTTAACATTTCGGCATTAACATTATATTTTCATACAGTAAATCTTTTAACTTGATTTCAAACTTTAGACTTAGGTAACTATATTTTTACACTTTATGAACAATACATCATGACCCTATAACATAATTTTATCAGCCTTATCCTCAAGTTCCCAAAATGAGAAACTTAGGAGTCTATATTTAATAACTTAAAGAATGAAAATTTGTGTCTTAACATTAGGCTTTAATCTCGATAACTCAATACAATGAACCTTTTTGTTAGGCTATCATACCAAACTATAATGTTCCAAAATTTAGCTTCGACATGTACTTGAATCAATATTCGATAACAGCAAGGTGGTCTCGAAATCACTACAATTAAAAATAATATACGGCATAAAATTGTAACAATGGAGATTTTGTTAATAGTAAAATATAGTTACCTTAAGACTAAACAATGATACAAAAAAATTATACATCTGCCATGTGCACTCTTCACTTGAAGAGCAGTGTCACGGCAATTCATCAGTCTCAATTACTTGCACGGATTAATAATACAAGGAAATTCATCCCAGTTAGTTGTACTTGACAATTATAATTATTTCAAAGTCCTAACATTGGTCCCAAAAGATAATATCAATACTACATCTCAATAATCAATGATACTAAGTGTGCCAACTATCCTAGTACAATCAGCATTTTTTAATGCTCTAATACTAAATAATAAATCATGATCAATAGCAATGTAATACATTAATTTTAATAAGATAATAATACTGAACATTTCCTTCTTCTTCGGACCCATCTGTCAGTTGCCTTCTTTTCTCCCTTTTCTTCTGGCTTCACAAAGGAGTTGAACCTCCTTTTCTCCTCTCGTGGAAATGAAGAAGATCCTCCTTTCATAACGCCCTCAAAAGCTCACCCCAAATGCATATAAAGACGAATCTTGGAGATGTTACCCAGACTTACTTTGACTTGTCATCTGGCCCTTCGGTTAACATTATACAAATATATGCGGAATTTAAAAAAAATATAAATCTTATTTCATGTGGAAGTCTGATGACAGGAAAGGGTATACCTAAATTGCTTGACCCAACCTCCGAAAAGCTTACCCTGAGCTCTATTTTTGTAAATAATTTTTGCTGATTTATTTCCATTTTCCGCATTTTCAATATTCAGCAATACTATATTTGGATTCCGGAATTCTGGACTAATTTGATGAGGTTTTTAACTAATTTCCATTATTTATGCTATTTGAACATTTGAAATTTGAAAATTCTTCTTTTTTGTTGCAGTTGAGGAACCAGGGTAACTTCCATAACTACCACCGGATTTTCCGGAGGTTACCCCCCGGATTTTGTGGATCTTACCCCTCACCTGATCGAGATTTTGGAAATTCTGTGGATTTCAAATTCCTTTGACCTCGAGATTTTGGGGAATCAATAGGAGGTTTATTATTTTCTGAGGACGACAGGGAGGGGATAAAAGGAGAAAGAAGACGCACACAAAGGGGAGGACGGACGCCGGAGCTTTATTATTTTCTGCACTGAACTTTATTTTCTGGCAAACTATGTTGGCTAGACACTATTCTACTTTTGTAACTGCTAACGCCATGATGTTCGGCTAAACTCTTATCGCCATAATCTGGGGGAACCTCTGTTTCTATCCTAATATTCTCTGAAATGTTTTAAGTTTATCTTCTATATCGCCAACTTGATCTCGTGCTTGGAATTGTGTTTGATGGATTGTTTTTTGTATTATTTGTGTTATTCATTTGGTTCTTCCCAAGTGTGCACTATCCATAAGGGCATTATAGTGTTGCCACCTTCACACAATGAGTCGAGAGGTTAGTGATGAAGTTTGAGGAACCTCAGTCCAGGTTATGCCTTCTGAGTTAGGGGATAGGTGAGAGTTTGCCCCTACCTCTGGAGCTTGATCCGGAGCGAGTAACAACTATCTTGAATTTGACTTGTAGATTTAGATAGAGAAGGGAACCAAGTTGCCTTGACCTCGAGAGAGGCTTGATAGGTAACTTGTGTAGGATCTGGATGGCACCAAGAGGGGGNTCATCATCATCATCATCATCATCATCATCATCACCACTTAATTCATCTTTAATATTTGACTCTTTACTTATGTTCGTCATTATATTTGGTGACTTTGATATAGGAGCATTCATCATCACATTTGCCCAGGTTATGAATTGTCAAAGGTTAATGGTTGGTGCAGGGGCGGAGCTAGAGAAGTTAGTGAGGAGGTGCACATTTTTAAATTAATATCTTCGCAAAAAATTTTAGAATATTTTTTTATAATTCCTTCAATACAATTTGTATTAATTATATAAATGAAATCAACTAGAATGGGCCAACGGAGAAACTTAGAATGGCCAGGGTGGACTAAAAAAAAACATAGTGAACAAGGTAAGATTCGAACCCCGAACCAATTACTTAATACCAATATTGCTGGTCAAAACTTCAATTGCTCTCATATGACCAATCTTTACTACTAAACCTATTAAACTTCAGGGGGTGCCAGTGCACCCTTTTGGCCCCCCTTCCCTCCGCCTTTGTTGGTGCACAAACCACGAGGTGCTCCCTCAAGAGAAGGATGCTCTACATTTTTTTATTGCATGAAGAAGAGCGATACATGCAAGATGAACTAAGTAGTTTCAGTACAATTATAATAATACTATATAACATCATCATGACATTACTTTATTTTACTTTTGATAATAAACACACAATGACGACCTCTTTATTAAATTTTATATTTTTTTATCTTACATATAATTTATAACGCATCATAGGGTCGGTTATAAAGTGTATGCATCATATTATGAACAATGTTTTCATAACCGGACCGGAGATCGAACCTGATGTCCAACTGGATCACGGTTGAACCAGTTGGATCGGGTCCAACCGGATTGAACAGGATTTTATTAAAAATAATAGTATTAATATAGCATAGTGAATATATTATCTATTATATACAAAATGTAACAATAACTTACTAATAATTAGATATAACATAAAATATTATTTGTTGCATGTTTAAAAAGTTAATGCTTATTTAAAATAATGATGATTAATATATTATTATTTTTATTTATTATATAATAGTATTGATGTAAAAAAAATCATTATATAATATCTTATTTAAAAAGTTAATGCTTACTTTAGATTTTATTTTATTTATTTTCGTATTTCACCTTCTTTCTTTTCATTTCAATTTTTTATTAATTTTTATTCTATATTTATTTTGTAATTCTATTTTTCAGTTTGCATAGTATTTTTGTTTTTCTTTTTTTCTAAATTCTTTCTATTTCTTACAATATTTTTTTACCTTGATTTGAGTTGAACCATTTTTTAAATTATTATATTATAAAATTTAATGCCTACAAAAAATTATGATAATTAACATATTATTATTTGCATAATACTAATAATGTTATATTAATTATTTTAACCAAAATTGTTGCTAATTTGCCTTTTTTTTACTTTAAATTTTTTTATTTCCACATCTTTCCTTTTTCTTTCATTTCTATCTTTTTTCCTTATTTACTGTCATCTGATTTATTCTTATTTCTATTTTTGCCTTTTCCAATTATTTTTCTTCTATAAAATTAGTGCTTACCAAAAAGTTATATTGATTGATATTATTCTTATACTAATAATGATATATTACTTATTTAATTCAAATTATTGTTACTTTCCTATTATTTCACTTGATTTTCATTTATTACCATATCTTTCCTTTTTTCCCATTTCTTCTCCCTATTTAATTCTCTTCCCTCTTGTTTCCAATTTGATTCTATTAATTATTTTCCTTTTACAGATTTTTTCTGCATTACAATTGTTTTTTTTTCAAATTTGAGTTTGAACCAATTTTTCATCGGTTCGCCGGTTTTTTTTTCGGTTCAAACCGGTTTTATCCGATTTAATACCAAAACCGAGTCTGCAATCAAACCAGACCGGATTGGTCACCGGTTCGCGATTGAACCGGTCCGGTTTTAATAACATTGAAAATAATAATAATGGCTCATATGAAAACTCACAACATATGTATCATCACACTATAGACCAATAATGATCGGTCATATGAAGTTTTATAGCATAAACATTATCATAATATGAATATATAATGATCAATATTCATATAAAGTCTTATAACATTAACATAATCATAACATGAATCGATAATAATCATGATCCATATAAAACCTTATGACATAGGCATCATCATTATATGAATCAATAGAGATTAGGATTTATATGAACAATATAATGATCAAGGTTCACAAAAAAATCCATATAGTATATGCATTATTGCAATATTATGATGAGGATTCATAAAAAGTCTTATAATGTGTATTAATAATGATAGGAGCATATATGATCTTATGACATTAATATCGTCATACAATTATTTCATATTGGTTAATCAGGATAATTCACAGAGGATCATAAAAAAAGTTAAATGATCATATAGAATTATTGATCATGTTAATTAAAAATAAAATAAAATAAAATCTTTGAACATTTAAATCAGAGATGAATCGCATGGTAAGGTCATAATTAAATCATTTCATGTCAAGAGTTCTCTAAGAGCATTGAGTGACGCCAAATTTAATATAAAATTATATATGCCACATGAGATATTATGTAGCCATTTTTATAAATTATGACATATGATTATGAAATTGGAATGATCATAAAAGACGTACATGTCATAATTGATTCACGTAATTTCTCTTAAGAAATAAAAGATAAATAATATGATTAATCATAATTATGAACATATAAGATCATGAAAATTCACTTATAAAAACTCAACAATAATGATGATATCAAATACATATCCATTGAGACAACTTCACATAAGTTATAATTTTTACGTTGTACATCACATAGTCTTTCATGATTATATGATGAAACATAACATAAACAAATATCTGAATTTTCTGAGATCTTCCTACAAGGTATACATTTTTTATATTTATATGGATTCAACCTCTGAAAGTCTAGTTTCATTTAAAGTTGGAATGATTTGATTTTCTTAAGTATTTCACGAGTTATGGATTTTATATTCAACATCACTCAATCTATCAGCATACAAAAATGGAATAGAACAAGATTATCTTGTTGAATTTTCTAGGGTCATTCCAGAACAAACTAGAAGATCTTTATATGGATTACACTTTTAAGAGTTTACCTTTTGGTAAAAGTTTTTAGTATTCAAATATGTTGTGTTTCTTAATTGTTATAAATTTTATAATCGACTTCACTTAATTTGTCATGTGCAAAATTGAAATCTAATTGAGGTTGTGAAGTTCATAAAATGAAATTGTTATTGGTGCAACTATATTTTTATATATATTGCAATTGATTTTGGACATATTGTATATGAACTCATCAAATGAATGAATTGATAATCATGTAATCATATGTTATATATTCTATGATGATATGGACATGTGAAAATATCACGTATTCATGTTTATCATGCATTCATATTTTCTTTGTCGGGATGATATATTTCTTGCAGGAACAATAGAAAATTCTCCAAAAGGATGATATGATCGTAAGCGATAATATGTTCCCCGATTGAGATGATATGATACAATAAGGGGTGATATAATACCTCTGACCACCTGGTGATATGACATGTTGCATACATGATTGCACAAGTGCATGACATGTTATATGATATGCTATAAACATGTGATATGTAGTGATGATACATGTTTCAGTTTATCTTGTATGATATTTGATATTCGTTTTCCTCGAAATAAATAGATGGTAAAACATATACTATGAGATATATGTTTATATCATTTTCCTCGAAATAAATAGATGGTAAAACATAGACTATGAGTTTTCTACTTACTGAGTTGTGATTTGCTCATAATATAATTTTTAATATTTTTCATATCAGTAGGCTAGTGTTGTGGAGGTGCTTGTCGATCTTTTTTTTTCAAAATTAGAAGCATTTTTTAATGAAATATAGATGAGATGAGACCTAGGTCTCTTCTTTGGTCATTTTATGAGGATGTATAAGGATGTTAAATGTTAAGAAATATAATGTATAATATATTTATGAGATAATGTGGATTTTCTTTGAGATAAATATATTTATCTATGTTATCATCACATTTATGATATTATCATGTGATTTTATCAAACAACTTTTAACACACTTTCGTGATATTATATTTGATCGACTATAATATGTCACAACTTATGGATCAAACTAAGGTTTTAATCAAGGTCATGATAGAGATAGTATGGTTGGGTCATCTACTTTCAAAACTGCATCTACTTGTTTAGAATCCAATCACTATCTACATTGATAGTAGGTATGTCATTCAAACAGCTGATAATCCTATTTTTCATGAGCGAACTAAGCACATTGACTTTGATTTCTATTTTGTTCGGGAAAGGAGTATGCAACAACTTGTTACTCTTCGATGTGTTCCTACTCAAGATCAACTTGTTGATTTACTTACGAATGACCTTAGCAAACATCAACATGATCATCTTGGTTCCAAGTTGGGGTTGTTCAATTTGTTCAGAATCCAATCACTATTTACAGTGATAGTAGGTATGTCATTCAAACAGCTGATAATCCTATTTTTCATGAGCGAACTAAGCAAATTGACTTTGATTTCTATTTTGTTCAGGAATGGAGTATGCAACAACTTATTACTCTTCGATATGTTCCTACTCAAGATCAACTTGTTGATTTACTTACGAATGACCTTAGCAAACATCAACATGATCATCTTTGTTCCAAGTTGGGGTTGTTCAATTTGTTCTAACCTCCAACTTGTGGGGTTTTTTTGTGAAGAAGTTAACATGTTTCAAATATATAGTTAACTTCGGATATATTCTGATGCATTT
Source organism: Pontederia paniculata (assembly GCA_001647135.1). Taxonomy (NCBI): domain Eukaryota; kingdom Viridiplantae; phylum Streptophyta; class Magnoliopsida; order Commelinales; family Pontederiaceae; genus Pontederia; species Pontederia paniculata. The sequence continues at coordinate 1,769 of LTAE01004247.1, read as the reverse complement.
TGTCTTGTTTTTTTATATGCTACCATTGTCTTTTATACTTTGTTACATGCTATACAATGTAATGATAGTCACTAGTTTATAAATAATAAGAAGAGTTGTAATAAGTTGGAACTTTTGGTTTTATGTTCTATGAATAAAGGTCTTTTCTTTCTCTTCTATTATAAGAGTTTATATTTGCAAGATGGTATGTTTTGTCTATTACTTTTGAGTTACTTGCTCCAGCTAAGGATCTCAAACGTTCTACTCTATTTTGACAGTTCATCGAAATAGGTATGCGATTTTGCTCCTCTATCAGTTTTATATAATAGACAAGTATAGTACTTGTAATGCCCTAGAGGCACAACATTTAACGTGGTAGAACACATTCCTAAAGATGCTATGATGATCTATTTTATGCTTGACTTTATGGTTGACCATTTAACTAGTTTACAAAATGCGAAATAAATAAAAATTTTAAAAATTAAAACTCTTTCGTAAAATATAAAAGATGTGGGGAAGTCTAAACAACTATGGCGTTCCATACATACTCTGACAAAATTAATACAACTCAATGAAAAACTAAAAAAAAATGCACCTAAACCTAGGACGATTAACCCATGTGTAAACAACATCCATCACGAACACCAATCGTTGTACACACTATCAGCTAGTAAATCATAGATCACTCACCTATAGGATCCAAAAATATGGGAGACAATTCTTTAGTGAGCTATAAAGTCCAATATGTAAGGCACAAATATATGACTTTCATAATAAATAAAAGCATGGAGAATAAGCTATGATAATATTATTAAAGATAGTCAAACATCAATCATTCTCATATCATTAATCTCTCATCATCTTTACCATACTTTACTTTTCGTTCATCATTCATTCATCACATTTGCTTTTTTTATCATTCATCATCTTTACGTTCATCATCAACCATTCTCTCTATGCAATGCTTCAATGCAATATCTAGTCCAAATGATTATCTTGTTATGTTTGACTTATCACATTAGTGACTTTGAGGGTTGCTTTGGGGTGACTATGAAAGGCTTATGAATCTTTGGAGGCTTTGCCAATAAGTCAGTGGGGATGAAGAAGTCACGATCGGGAAGGATTCTTAAGCTACGATAATATTATTAAAGATATTCAAACATCAATCATTCACATACCATTAATCTTTCATCAACTTTACCATACTTTAATTTTCATTCATCATTCATTCATCACATTTGCTTTCTTTTCATTTATCATCTTTACTTTCATCATCAACCATTCTCTCTATGCAATGCTGCAATGCTATGATCAATGCAATATTTAGTCCAAACGATTATCTTGTTATATTTGACTTATTACATTAGTGGCTTTCAGGGTTGCTTTGGGGTGGCTATGAAAGGCTTATGAATCTTTGGAGGTCTCGCCAATAGGTCAGTGAGGATGCAAAAGTTACGATCGAAAAGGACACTCGAGAAATCCTTTTGTAGTAGGGCAGGGAGAACACAAGCAATAGGAATTGCATAACAATTGTTCTCCCAGTCTCTCGTCATTAATAACTCTATGACTCTCAAACTTTATAGTTGTTGAATCTAGGATCCCGAGAATGTTTTGAATGATCATAAATTTGTAAGTGAACTCAGTTTGTACTAATGAACTTGTTTAAGCTGATTTCTGTAACAGGATATAGACAAGTTCAGTACAACTGTCGACCTGAGCTAAAGGAATGGACGACCACTGCATACATGATATAATATCAATGAAGTACCATAAGTGTGCAGTGGGCGTCC
>LTAE01004246.1:18796-30394 GCA_001647135.1 Pontederia paniculata | reverse complement strand
ATATATATATATATATATATATATATATATATATATACCTCGCGCCGGGAGAGGTCGGCCTTCCAGGCGGCTTCTCGCTCGGCAACCTCACGCTCCCGCTTCATGAAGTAGCTCTGCATTTCATTTTCCTTGGTGGTGCGTTCCTCCGTGTCCGCCTCCAGTGCCTCCTTCATCTCCTTCATAAACTTCTCCAAAACAGCCTTTATACGAATTAGAGACATATATATATATATATATTGTATATAGCTGACGAAGCACTTGACAATGCAAACGGCGGAGGGCAAACAAGCAAAGTGAGCTCTCAGTCGTCGTCGGAGCTAGGCCGATAGTGCCCTGGAGGACGAATATAAGCAACAATGCTTTGAAGAAGTAGCAGAAAGGGGGTTTCCTCATATATTGGGTTCTGGCATCCACAGGGCGATTGAGAAGCAAGCAAAGAATAAAGTTTAATGTAAATGGCTAAATGCCTCTCACTCAAAGGAATATGATATGGAATTAAAAAAATATGACTCTTATTTACTTTTCTTTTCATCTCGTGGGTCCACATAACTCATTTTTTATAACCATAACACTAAAAGGTGTATAGTATTTTATTTTATATCGAGTGTAACATTTTTTTTGTCTTTTTTTATTAATTTGATTATCATATGCCATAATTAAATAGCTCATAATATATATATATATTGATAATTGATGTATGATTATTAAATTAACTTGCGATTTAAAATAATAATATACTGTCAAAGCTTTATCCAAAACAATACAAAAAAATAAACACACTGCTTGCTGCACAAAATAATATTTTTTTCTTGTTGTAATTGAATGTAAGAAGGGATTAGATGAAAAGAGAAAGAAGAGTAATAGGAGAGCAAAATTATTTCTGAATTCTTTTAGCAAACTTTAGTTTGGAATTAACTTAATTTAGTTAAATAAGAGAGGAACTCAAATTTCTATTTTTCTATCCCTTCCATCCATCCAGAGGAAAATAAGCATATTTTTCAGTTCTGCTTTGTTATCCACATTTCCTCAATTCAAAGTATCACTGGAAGATTTTGGAGAAGATTGAATGCGATTGGGCTCCCGAACGATGTCCTTTCTCCTCAACTGAATGAGGGATATAGGCGCTTTAATCCACCATCGTCATCTGCCCTATCCGCATTGTTGTCGTGTCTTCCGCGGCGTCCCGTCCCTCCCGCGTCGTCCCGCGAGATCCGGCCGAGTGGAGCGCTTCTCCTAGCTCCACTCCAACAAGCGTTTGCTACTCGTTCAAAATATAATCACAGGGTCATTAAATTAACATCTCTCACTTGACCTTTGTGGTCATGCATCTTCGACACTCCCACTATTCGTGTAGTACGAAATTTAGGATATATTAATCTTGAAGTTCATTATCCATAAAACTTCAATCTGACTCAAATTTTCTTGAGTCTCATTAAATCAACGTGTTTAATGAATGTACCCGCTGGAATTCCCTTTGTAAAGAAATCAGCTCACATATCATTTGTGGGCATGTAGGTCACTGTCGCTTCTTTCCGTTTCACTATATCGTGTACATAGTGATACTCGATCTATATATATTTTTCTCTAGAACTGTTTGCTCCACTGTCTATCAAGTTTATTGTCGTTTGATTGTCACAGTACATCTGTAATGGTCATCGACCAAGTTGAGCTCAAATTTTAAAAAAAAATGTTTGATCCATACTGCATGAGTGGTTGTCATACTACAAGGAATATATTCAGCTTCTTGTGTGTGTCTAGACATACACCCTTGTTTCTTGCTTCTCCAAAAAACAACTGCACCACCCAATAAAAATAAGTGACCTGATGTGGATTCGGTCATCAATATTCTCGCTGAAATCCGCATCTGAATAACCTACAAGCTCAAATGAATCAATATGGTATGTCAACTTTAATTGTACGGTGCCTTTGAGATATTTAAGTATCCTCTTGATGACTTTCCAATGAACCTTCCCAGGATTACTTTGATATTTACTTACTAGGCTTACAGGGTAAGCCAAATCAGACCTTGTACACAACATTGCATACATCAAGCTACCCATCGTTTATGCATATGGAACATCTAAGTTCTTGTCCTACATTAGGACACTGACTCTTATTGAGTCGTTTTCCTATCACAATAGGTGTCAGTGTTGGAGTGTTGTTCTGCATCCTAAATCGTCTCAGTATCTTATTGAGATATTGTTCCTGACTCAAATTCAATGTCCTTGAGTTTCTGTCTCGAGTAATTGAATTTCAAGAACATAAGATGCTTCTCCCATGTCCTTCATTTTAAATTCCTTGTTCAATTTTCCTTTTATCTCATTGAGCATTGTGACATCATTTCCAACGAGCAAAACGTCATCGACATATAATGACATTATGACAAATTTTCTCCCACTCTTCTTGATGTACACACATCTGTCCAATTTATTCGCAATGAATCCAAATTGGACAAGTGTCACATGAAATTTTTCGTACCATTGACGTGATGATTGCTTTAAGCCATATAATGATTTTTTTCAGCTTGTAAACCTTATTCTCCTAACCTTCCACCTGAAAACTATCAAGTTGTCGCATATATATGTCTTCACTCAATTCTCCATTGAGGAAGGCGGTCTTAACATCCATTTGGAAAAATTCCAAATCTATATATTCGACTAATGCTAAGATGATCCTGATAGATGCAAACTTAGCTACCGGAGAATAGATTTCCTGAAAATCAATGTCAGCTTTCCGAGTATAACCCTTGGCAACTAATCTAGCTTTGTACTTATCAATAGTACCATATGTGCAGTACCTTTTCTTGAATACCCATTTGCACCCTATGGACTGTCGATCGATTGGCAAGTCACATAATGTCCATACATCATTTCAATCAATGGAGTCTAACTCATCTCTCATGGCGGTCAACCATGATACCGACTCCTTCGAAACGATCGCTTCATCGTAAGAAATAGGATATGTACAATCATCTATATCAACATCGACGACATAACACGAAGTCTCGCATCAGTACAGCTGGTAGTCGTATAAATATGCGAGCGTCGTCCGGGGCCTCTTGTTGCCGATTATACTCGTGGATTGTATGGGTCTATCCACTGCTTCCAAAGGTATGATATCATGTATATCATCTCCCACTGTTGGACTTATGTCCAATGTGTTTTGTTCCGAGTCGATTTCATTATCCTAAGGATAACCAGAGGCTCATGGTCCTCTTCTTCATGCACATCTTCCTTTTCATTCTCAAGGAAGGTTGCATCTCGACTCTCGATAAGACATCTCTCATTGTAGAAGAATCTATACCCCTTGGATGTATCACTATATCCTATAAACGTGCATGTCATCGTCCTAAAGTCCAGCTTGTCCCAAAGCTGACTTGGAACTAAGTTATGCGCTTTACATCTCATTTTCAGAGATGGCCTAACTCGGGCTTCTTGTCATTCCATACTTCATATGACGTTAATTTTATGGACTTGGTGGGAATTTCATTTTGTATGTAATTTCCAGTCATCACTGCTTCTCCCCAAAAACTTTTGGGAAGACCAGAATGGACAACATACATCTTACTGCATTAATCAAAATCTTATTCTTTCTCTCCACTACACCATTCGATCGTGGCGTATAAGGCATTGTAGTCTGCCTACATATGCCTTCCTGAATGCAATAAGTCTCAAACTCCCGGGAGGTGTACTCCCCTCATCTGTTTGTCCTTAAAGTTTTAATTGGTTTCTTCAATTTCTTCTCCACTTCAGTCTTATATCTCTTAAACATTTCAAAAGCCTTATATTTTCTTTTCAAGATATAGACATAGGAGAACTTAGAAAAATCATCAATGAGATATAGTATTCCTTGTTTCTATGTGTAGCAACACTCAGTGGACCACAAATATCCGAATGAACCAACTCTAACAACCCATTTGACATTGTTCCTACCGAAAAAGGTTTCTGAGTCATTTTTTCGATCAAACAATGTTCACAAGGAGATGTCCTTGTTCCTGATATGTTAGGCACTAGGTTCATTCTCATTATTCCTTCCATTTTTATCATTTCTAGGATGATCTAATATCTCGTGCTAGAGATCATAATATACAGAAAATATAAAGAATACTCAGAAGATACATTCATTATTTCATTATTCTTGACCGTTAGATAAAACAAGTCGTGACCAGGTACAAATTTTCCCATGATCAAGAATCTACCATTCTTTCCTACGGTTACACGATCATTATAAAAACGGACTTCTAAATTCTTTTTTACGAGAACAGGGACTGAGATGAGGTTCCTACGGATCTCTGGTGTGTACAACACATACTGGATAACCATAATGATGTCCCTCATATCCAACCTATATTTCCCAACACCTTCAACGTCTTGATAGGTGTTGTTCCCCATGAATATCCTCTATTCTCCAGCCTTCAGCTCTTTGAAGTCCACCAGGTTTTCTTTGGTCTTCGCGATGTGGCGGGTCGCACTAGAGTCGATACACCACCCTTCAACATCTGTCGTCGCAACATTGCACTTGACGACTCCAGCAAACTCAATTCTGCTAGGGCTTTTTCTTTGCGGGGTCTTATTCTGACCCAACTTCTTTCCCGTGGGATAGTTGGATTTGAAATGTCCAAACTTTTCATAGTCAAAGTAGGCTCCTCTTGCTGTCTTTGTGCGTCCTGTAAACGGATTCTTGTTTGGTCCTAGACTCTTCTGGTGGAGTGCGGCGTTTGCTTCTTCTTCCACCTCTTCGGTTTCGAAGATCTTCACCTTCTTTTTGTTCTTAGCCATATTTTGCTCTATGGCTAGCTGGGCCGGCAAGTTTGTGACCGACTTAATTGTTTCGTTAAGTCGTAGTGTTGTGGCAGCCATGTAAAATGAAGATGGTAAATTGTTCAACATTGTTGCCACCTGCAAAGTTTCTGGTAGGACTGTCCCTGCAGAGACTAAGTCCTTAGCCATAACTATCATCTTGTTTACATGATCTATTACATTATCAGTTTCCTTCATCTTGTAAGAATTATAGTTATACAAGAGAAGTTGGACATTAGTATTAGTTTTATCGTCATATTTATCCTTAAGCGTTTTTCATAAATCATGTGTTGTTTGATGATTCTCAAACACCCTGATGAGAATGTCTTCCATATGTATCAAATATGAAAGCTTTTGTTTTTCTATCATTCTTCTCTCACTACTCATTTGCTTACTCTTCGGCCTTCCTTTGTTCATATGTGGCTCTCTTAGAAAGCTTGAGAGCAGTAGAGTCAATGTACTCATCCAGATTCTCATGGATCATTCCAAACCTAACTTTCCTACTCCACATGTCATAATTAATGCTATTAAGGCGTTTCATCATTGTCATTTCACCAGTAATAATCTTTGAAGTCTTTTTTAATTTGTTTAATGTAAATCACAAATTAGTCAATATATAATGTTCAATAGATTGATATAATTAAGAATAATCTAAAAAAATAAAATAAAATATTCTATCCTTTAAAAATTATTTCCAAAAAAACACTTATTCAAGTAATTTTCGAAAATAAACTTCCTTAAATAAATAATTTTCGAAAAATAATATAATTTCATAATAAAACTTCTTTCAATGTTTTTCAGAAAATAAGATAATTTTTTAATATAAAACTTCTTTAAATAATTTTCAGAAAATAAGAATAATTTTCGGAAATAAACTTCTTTAAATAATTATTAAAAATAATTTTCAAAATTAAGAAACTTCTTTAAATATTTTCAGAAAATAAATAATTTTCAAAAAATAAAGAAGTTTCGAAAAATAAAACTTCTTTCAATAATTTTCAGAAAATAAATAGTTCAGAAAATAGGATAATTTCCGAATATTAAACTTCTTTAAATAATTTTCAGAAAATAAAATAATTTTCGGGAATAAACTTTTTTAAATCATTATTAAAAATAATTTGCGATAAATAAGAAACTTCTGTAAATATTTTCAGAAAATAAATAATTCAGAAAATAGGATGATTTCAGATATAAAAGTTCTTTAAATAATTTTCAGAAAAAAATAATTTTTGAAAATAAATTTCTTTAAATAATTTTCAGAAAATAAATAATTCAGAAAATAGGATAACTTCCAAATATAAAACTTCTTTAAATAATTTTCAGATTTCAGAATATAAAAGTTCTTTAAATAATTTTCAGAAAAAAAATAAATTTCGAAAATAAATTTCTTTAAATAATTTTCAGAAAATAAATAATTCAGAAAATAGGATAATTTCCAAATATAAAACTTCTTTAAATAATTTTCAGATTTTATTGGAAATAAATTTCTTTAAATAATTATTAAAAAAAATTCCGAAAAAAACTTCTTTAAATATTTTCAGAAAATATTTTTTAAAAAAATGATTTCCGAAAATAAAATAATTTCTGAAAATAAATTTCTTCAAATATATATATATTTTTAAATATTTCGGAATATTCAAAATAAAATTCGGATCATATAGCACAAAAAAAAAGATGGATTCAAAAATTTAATGGGTTGCACATACAGTGGGCTTCAGTAGATAGTAGCCCAAAAGAATTGTATGGATGAGATCAAAATAAAGAAATCAACGGCCACGAAAAAAAAAACAATCTAGATTAAATCCACAAATATGGAAAAAATCAAATCAAATCAATATTAACGGACGATCCAGATTAAAACTTGAAAAATTGGGTGATTCAGATTAGGACAGATAAGTCTGAGAAATGGACGATCTAGATCTTAAGAAATAAAATGCATGACATAGATTAAAACAACAACTTAAGTTATATTAGATGGTTCAGATTAAAATTAAAGATAAACGGTTCAAATCTAAACATATCAACTTAAAAATGAACTATCCAGATTAAAACACAAAAATGGACGACTGGGATTATAAACTTACAATTATTTGAAATGGATGATCCATATTAAACCAGAGGAAAAATCAATGACACAGATAAAAAAAAGTTTTGCGAGATCTAAACACGTTGATAAATCCAACGACTGAGATTTATAACTTATAGTAGATCAGATCTTAAAACCAGAATAAAAATCAACGATCCAGATCAAAGGAAATTAAACGGTACAGATGTAAACAAGATGATGAGTTGTGTTGATCAAACACCAAAATGATCCAATGACACATATCAGAAATTAAAAACAATGAACAACCCAGATTGATAACTTAAAACTTGAATGACATGGGCGATTCAAATCAAATCTAATAAGCAGATCCAACGGCTGAGGAAGAGTGCTACAGTGAAAACACTGTTCTTCTTCCTCACGTTGCCTGCGTACCAGGTGCAGAGAAGAAAAAAAATAGAGGAGCAATGATGCGTCATCTCCGATCGTCGCGGAGATCGTCCGGCGAAGCGCCTTGGCTCTGGTGGTTCATGGAAGACTTTGTGGGTGGATTCCTAGCTCAAGGACGCGAGAGACGGCGTGGCCGGCATTGAGGAGAGCGACGATGAAAAAATTGCAGACTAAAAAAAATTTATCCGGTGGATCTCCGGCGATCGACAAATCTTGCGCTCTGATACCAATAAAGACTTTGGAGAAGATTGAATGCGATTGAGGCTCCCAAACGATGACATTTCTCCTCAACCGAGTGAGGGATATATAGGCGCTCTGATCCACCATCGCTGTTTGCCCTATCCGCGCCGTTGCCATGTCTTCCGCGGCGTCCCGCCCCTCCCACGTCGTCACGTGAGATTCGGCCGAGTGGAGCGCTTCTCCTGACTCTACTCCAACGAGCGTTTGTTGCTCGTTCAAAACATGACCACAGGGTCATTAAATTAACATCACCTAAGCGAGAAGACGAGGCAAAAGTTAAGTAAAATAAACTAATATTAATTAAAATGCATAAAAATATTTTTTTAAAATTAAAAGGTAAGCATTTGATCATTAAGAATTTAGTTTTACACGATTATATTTGGAGGGTCTAATATTGGTACACTACTTAATGAGAGTGTATATATGGTGGGCCCCCTTTTAGCTCTTAAGTCATTTTCCATTAATAAATTAGAAACGTGCATATTTTATAAAACGGACATTGAGAAAGATCTGCTACATTATTTTAACATCCGTCAATCTAGATTATCTTTTAAAAAAATTATCACTTATTAAATTATTAATAATATACATTACTTTATTTAGTATATAAAGATAATGTATCTCATAATTTTTATTATCTTATTTATTAAATAAATAAAATTAATAAATAATGTATAATTTTTATCAAAATACCATTGAACAAATAGTTAACTTCACAAATTAATATAAATTTGATTTGAATTTCGTGAACTTGAATCATAAATATATATTCTAAACTCATAAAATTATATAACAAACAAATAAATTTATAAAATAAATAATTTATTTTTTAAAAATGATAATAATAAATTATATTTTTGAAATTATTACAATAATTAAGAATAAATCAATTATTATTTATACTATGTGCTTAATATATTATAATTAATTAATCATATTAATTGATATGAATAATAATAAATATATTTAATGATATTTATGAAAATAATAAAAAAATATTATATTATTATTTTTTTGTGTATTTTTATCATTTGTTTAAATAAATCTTTAAAGGTTAAATGTAAAAATATATAATAGATTTTTGCTCAAGTGATATTCTAGATTGTCATCTCTCTTATGGATATTTCAGATTGTCAGTTCACAAATAATTTGTATTGTTAGGTAATGCAAATTACTTTTTAAATTAAAATAAGTAAACAAAATAATGTAGTGGACTCAAATAATTTAATATAACATTATAAGGTAATGTGGATAGATTATCTCTACAGAAACATTAGTGTGTGTTTGATTGATGAAATAGAATATTTTTTAAAATGGTGATATTTTATATAATATGATTTTATGAAATTATATTCTCATAAATTTGATATTAACATATTTAGTTCAATATTGAAATATATCCATGATAAACTTACATTTATAATTTATATAAAAAAATGGAAGAAGATTAGAAAAGAGATGAGAATTATGTTCTCTAAAAGTAAAAAAAAATGAGAGAAGAATAGAGGAGAGAAAAAGAAATGAGTATATTTGAGGAGAGAAAAATAGTAAATATATATTAGGAAAAAAAGAAAAAGAGTATATTAAATGAGAGAGAAAAAGAGGAGAAGGAAAAAAGAGAGAAAATGAGGATATTAAATAAATGATAAAAGGGAAAATTATAGAAGAGAGAAAATAGGAAGATTATAGGAGAGAAAACAAGAAAGTGGAAGGAGAGAGAAAGTTTTTGATACTAAAGAAAAGAGAACATTATACGAGGGAAAGAATGATATATTAGAGGAGGTTAGATATTAGAAGAGGGTGAAAATAAAAAAATTGAGGTGAGAGAAATTATAATATTAAAGGAAAGTAAAAGATTAGATTATACAAGAGAGAAAAATAAGGAGATTACATAATAAAAAAATTGGAGGGGAAGAAAGTTTTAAAACTAAATTATAAGAGAGAAGAAAGGAAATATAACAAGATAGAGAAAATGTGATATTATAAGAGAGAGAAATAAGAAATTCGAGACAGTAATCTATAAGATTAGAATATATGAGAGAGAAATTAAAGTATTCGAGAAAAAAATGGGATATTGTAGAAAACAAAAAAATGAGAAAATTGAAGGAGAGAGAAAACAATGAAATTAGATTAGAAAATTGGAAGATAGATAAAATTATGATATTAGAGGAAAGAGAAAAGAAAATTTATATGTGAGGAAAAGGAAATATTAGAAGAGAGAGAATGAAAAAAATTATGCAATTTATATCTTTTATAGGATAAAGAAATGATTTTTTTATATAAAAAAGGTTTAACTTTTTTATACATGATAATCTAAGAAATGAGATTTACCACTTGGTGAAGTCCTATTTCAAGAAAAATGTATGATTCCCAAATAAATTATTAAGTTAACCAAATTAAATATAATAATGTAATCGCTATATACATTTCAAAGAAAATTAGGTAGACTAATATAACAAATCAAAAGCACACGATTAAAAAAAAACTAAATATCAAAACAAAATATATACACTAATAATTTATGTATATTACATATGAAGATAGTTTTCACAAATAATCAATGTAACACACTCAAATTCATACACTAGCACGTGGCAAAATATAAAGTTGGAGACGCTACGATAATACTACTTAGACTTAACTTTGACCAAAAGACTTATCAATAATATGTAAAAGCAATTACTTTAAGATAAAATTCAATAAAATAGTCTAGTAAGATAAATCATGTTTTGTCCTAAAAAAGAAAATGCATAAATAATTAAAGACTAATTTGACAGTAGACTAGACTCAAGTTGAACTCATCATGTGCAAGTGATCATCTATGTCACCAGTGTCATCACCTATCAATTGCAATTATCACATGTAGGATCAAAAGCAGGAGAAACAATATCCCATGAGGTATGAAGCCTAATATTTAAGGGTAATACAATAGGAAAAACATAAATAAAGACATGGTTGATAACAGTAAAATCAACAAATACGTTCATGCATACTATTATCTTTTTACCCTTTTTATTACTTTACTTCTTCCTCTAACAATATCAGTAATCATTAACATTTCAGTTGCAAGAACCTCAGTTGCATTGCTATGATAAAATGCTCATTTCTTTTTCTTTCAATAAGTTTAAGCTCAATTCATTCTTTCACTTAGGACACCTTTAATAATTCTTTGAAGTCATTCAGTGATCACAATCAGTCTTTAACAGGCTTGAAGGTTATTGGCTTTCACCATGGTGCTATTAAGGTTAGCAAGGTCTATAAATTCAGTAGACAATTGATCTTGAGGAATCCAGTTACAGTTATTTCTAAGGGAACCCATGAGCATTCATTCCAGCAAGGAATCCAGTGAAGCTGAGAAATCTCTTTGCATAAATCTCAACAGGAATCGGGGAACCTGAGAAACTCTTTTCATAGGAATTTCAACAGGAGCCAATGAACCTAGAAACCCCTTGCAATAGTTTCATTAGGTACTAGTAAACCTAGGATCCCATCTTTTAGGAATTCCAATAGGAACCTGAACCTAGGAAACTCTTTTGCAGGAGTTACTGCAAAAACCAATTGATAGTTATTCCCGAAGGAACTCAGTTATCCCACATCTGAGATCTCAGTTGACAATTCACCAAGAGTCAAATCATTCTCTTCATGCATAATTCAATCACATCAGTATTTTTTTAACTCCTATTAATATTAGAATCTAGATGAAATTGAGAATCAATAGTCAATCAGGCATATAGATCAATAACAATAACTTTAATTTCCCCTCCAACAATAAAACACGACCCACGTTTTAGACGACATGGTCGTTCGTACCTACGAACGCGGTATGTTTCCTATGCGGTCCACATTCGAACTTTGTGGAGTAATTGATTGCATCTCATTGCATGATCCATTTATAGTGAAATCGTTAACAATTAATCAGTAATAACGTGTCATAAATATATGATAATTCCTAAGGTTGAACCTCCCAGTTACATACCTTGGTTAATTAGCCCTTCTTCTTTCTTCCTTGATTTGCCTCACGTGTCTTCTCCTTCATTTAGTCCTCTATGGAGGGAGGGAGGGAGG
>LTAE01004246.1:0-18674 GCA_001647135.1 Pontederia paniculata | reverse complement strand
AGAGAGAGAGAGAGAGAGAGAGAGAGAGAGAGAGAGAGAGAGAGATAACTTCTACTACTTGGAGCTTGGGGAGTGAAATAATGAGGCCTCCATCTCCTCTAACCCTCTATTTATAAGAGTTCACTAGGCATAATCGTAGTCAAGATTAATCATGAGTCCTCCTATTTCTCTTAGGATTAGGAGTTCTTTAAAACTAGTTTGCATAGAATTAGGAATATTAATTAACTAGGATAAGAATTTAATTTTGACTCTAATAATTTTCATAATCCTAATCATATTATACTTTATCTTTTCCTTTATTCTTTTATTATTATTTACTTTTTATTTCTTGAAAATTGTAGGCATGACATAATAACCACCTTAAAAAAATCGACAATGCTAACTATCACTAGTTCATCTTTAATCATTAGGGTTTCGTAAGGGTACCTAGGGTGTCATAGGGATTTGGCTCGTGTTCAGCTTGCATGATATATGCCCTTACTTGTACCCTCCGGGGGTACCTTTGTTGTCGTCCTTTGGTTCAAGGCACTCTCTTATGAAGTGGTCAAGTTTCCCGCAACAAATACATGCTCCAGATTTGCGGTGATATTCACCATCGTGGATCCTTTGACAAAAAGGACAACGCTTTTTGTGCTCCTGTGATGGTTTTGGTCCTCCATGGGGATCATAAGGCCTTGGGCGTTCATTACGGCGCTGGTCTCTCCAATTGGGTGTCTCGCCTTGCCTGCGCTCGTCCCATCTCGTCCTTTATCTTTCCAAAGGTTATAGTTGGGCCTTCCCTTTCATGACTTTCTAGCGGTCGGCGGCGTCTTTCTCTAGTCGCCATGCCAATTCAGTAGCTGCGCTAAGGGTCCTATAGTTACCTGCGAGAGTCAAGGTCCTCAGCTTTGGATTCAGACCTTGGACAAAAGCGGTCTGCTCGTTCGTCCTCATCATGCTTCAACTTGCAAAATCTTTCCAGTCGGACGAACTTGTGGTGATACTCTTCCATTGTCATGTTGCGTTGCTGCAATTTCAGGAATTCTCGCTGCTTCTGACTACGTTGATAGACAATGAAATAGTGTGTCTCGAATGCCTTCTTGAATTCTTTCCAAGCATCACTTCCTGATCGGGAACATTCATAAATTTGGTGGTCCACCACCAGTCTTATATGCGTCCTTCACCAAGTGATGTGAAGCATATAAGACTTTCCTATCCTCAACGCACTGCATGTGTGTGATGTGAAGCATATAAGACTTTCCTATCCTCAACGCACTGCATGTGTGCGAAAAGTTCCTCGATTGTTATCAACCAATGTTCTGCCCCGGCTACGCCTTCAGTACCCTCGAATTCAGGGGCAGAAGCTTGAGGAAATGTTGAAAGACCTTAGATGCTAGGGCCTGCTGTTGTTGCCCATGATTTCCTTGGACCTGTTGCTAATGTCCTTAATTATCTTGGACTTGTTGTTGTTGTCCTTGATTATCTAGGGCCTAGTTATTATGGCCCTCATTTTGTTCCACTTCCTCCTCCTGGCGTTCTTGTCTTCTTCGGTTAAGAATACACTTGGGAGATATCTGTATGTACAACAAGTGAATTTAAATATTAATTTCTCTATCGATAACCTCCTTAGGACTTTACCTATACTTTTCTTTGACGGCACTATGATTGCTTATAATGCTTACATATGGACTCTATTCATTTAAAGACAACTAAGAAGTGTCTCTCGTTAGGTTCTGATACCTTACTATAACGCGTCCCTAAATTCACACCCCGCCACGTGGCAGAATATAGACTTGGAGATGCTACAACAATTCTACTTTAACTTAACTTTGACCAAAAAACTAGTCAACAAAATGAAGCGACTTTAAAATCAAATTTAATAAAATAGTCTACCAAGATAAATCTTCCTTTTATATTGTTCCATAAAAGAAATTGTGTAACTAACTAAAGACTAATTTGACAGTAGACTGCAGTCAATCTAGACTCATCATGTGCAAGTGATCATCATGATTATCTACATCACCAGTGCCATCACCTATCAATTGCAATCACACCTACATGATCAAAAGCAGGGAAAACAATATCTCATGAGCTATGAAACCCAATATATAAGGGTAATACATTAGGAAGAAACATATATAAAGATATGATGGATAATAGTAAAGTAAGTAAATACTTTCATGCATACTTTTACATTTTCACCCTTTTTATTACTTTACTTCTTCCTCTAGCAGTATCAGTAATCATTAACCTTTCAGCTACAAGAACCTCAATTGCATTGCTATAAAAAAATGTCCATTACTTTTTGTTCAATAGGTTCAAGCCCAATTCATTCTTTCACTCAGTACCCCTTTAATAATTCTTTGTCCTAAGTCATTAAGTGATCACAATAGGTCTTTAACATGCTTGAAGGTCATTGACTTTCACCCTAGTGAAATTAAAGTTAGCAAGGTTTATAAATTCAGTAGACAATTAATCCTGAGGAATTCAATTACAATTGTTCCCAAGAGAACCAATAAGTAGCCATTCCAACAGGAATCCAGTTAACTTGAGAAATCTCTTTGCAGAAATCTCAGCAGTAACCAGTGAACCTGAGAAACCCTTTTCACATGAATTTTAACAGGAACTAGTGAACCTAAAAAACCTATTGCAATAGTTTCATTAGGAATTAGTGAACCTAGGAACCCATCTTTCAAGAATTCCAATATGAACCAATGAACCTGGAAAACTCCTTTGCAAGATTTTTTGCAGGAACCAATTGACAATTATTGCTGAAGGAACTCAGTTATTCCACGTCTGAGGTCTCAATTGACATTTCACTAGGAGCCAAATTATTATACATTCAATCACATGCAATATCTCTTTTAACTCCTATTAATAGTAAAATCTAGATTTTGAGAATCAATAGTTAATCAGGCATATAGATCACTGGTTATAATATTTCTTTAAACCCTTCAAATTTTGTAAGTAATTGATTGCATCTGATTCCATGATCCATTTATAATAAATCATTAACAATTAATCAATTAAATATATGACAATTCTTAGGATTGAACCTCCCAGTTACATACCTTAGTTAGTTAGCTCTTCTTCTTTCTTCCTTAATTTGTCTCACATGTCTTCTCCTTCATTTAGTCTTAGGGGGAGAGAGAGAAGAGAGAGAGAACTTCTAATGCTTTGAGTTTGGGGCGAGAAATAATGATGCATCCATCTCCTCTAACCCTTTATTTATAGGGGTTTACTGAGCATAATTATACTCAAAATTAATCTTGATTCCTCCTATCTCTCTTAGAATTAGGAGTTTTCTAAAATTAATTTACATCGGATTACGAATATTAATTAACTAGGATAATAATTTAACTTTGACTCTAATCTTTTTACTAATCTTAATCATATTATTCTTTATCTTTTTCTTTATTCTTTTATTATTATTTATTTTTTATTTCCTGAAAATTGTAGGCATTACAATCTCCAACTTTGATCTTAATATTTTCTTGTCCTTGAACTTTTTTTCTTGCATCATTCATATTTCAACTTTGTATTTTCGACTTAAACCGGCCTTTTATCGGTTACATTAAAAGTTTCTTCCATTTTACTAATTGTATGTGTTGTATAGACATTTCTTATTATTATCATAATCAATAATATCATATTTGTTTCACATTACATCAAATAACGTTATTTTTATTTGATGTTTGTACTAAATACAATATTGATAGTTTTAAATGGCACAATGCGAAACTATTGTGATATATTTTGTTAATAACGATGTAGAATTCTTATGCAAGATGTGAAACCAATGTGACATGGAATGTTTATATGAATACAATCTTCACTAGAATAGAAAAAGATTTTATAGTTCAATAAAAGGATCACGAGAGCAAAAATACATAATTCTGAAAATTTGCTTATGCAAGAAAAAGAAGTTGAGGACAAGAAAAATATTAAGATCAAAGTAATATAAGTAAAAGGATCATATATATATATATATATATATATATGTTGTTATCGAGTCCACGGAAGAATGGCACAAAAACTTTATTAATTTTATTTAATTTTTTTTAAATCTATGAAATAAAATTATAATTTATTTCAAATAAAAGTTGACAAATAAAAATATATAACATAGTAAATAGAACTATCACTAAGTTGTTAATTAAAAAAAACTAAAATAAGAACATAGCAGTAAAACAAAATATTTATAAAAAATACATTGATGTAAGATTATGCACTAAATCTGATATATAATAAACAAAAGAAATTAGTTTTACTAAAATAAGATAAATCTAAGACACAAATGCTAAATAGTAAAGTGAATACAAAATTAATTTTAATAAAATATAAACATATTAAAAAAAGTAAAATACAATATTCAAATAAAAGATGAGAAATTTAATACTATATAATATATAATAATATCAATAAATGGTTAAATCGAAAATTACTCTAAAGTGATAACATGATAATAAAATAGTATATATAAAATATAAACAAATATATGAACAATTCAAAAATAAAAAAGAATTAACTATGCTAACATATAAAATATAAAGTTATATCATAGTTAACAAAAACAGCAAGCTGATCATTTTCAGTTTTTAGAATAATAAAAGATAACATTATAAAATAGAAAATTGAACAATAAAAATAATTATGCTTTACTTTTATTTGGCTGCTCGATATGGGCAAATATTTTAATCAACAATTTACTTATTTTATAAAAAAAATATCAAATAAAAAAAATCTAAGAATAGAAAAATAAGTTAATAATTAAATTAAATATTGTATTCATCAGTTTAGGAATTATTCTAAAAAATGAATAACAAAAAGAAAGAAGGGAAAACATTGAAATAAAAACAGTAATTACAATATGATTATTGAAATAAACTTATTTAAAACTAATAAATTAATAATAAAATAAAGATTGATAAAAAAAAATGCATAAAGTTAATAATTATTCATATTTTTATTTTAATTATATTAAACTAATCTACCACTGTAGTTTCTTTTATCTCTCTAGATAGTCACCAAATTTATTAAAGATCCTGATATATCACATGAACGTAATTGCTTACATAGTGACTTCAAATAATTTTATTTTATCTCGGTGCACAACTTGAATTCGATGGAAAAGTAAGTATATGACCAAGTTTTAAATATTATTATTTGATTTTAACGTTTTATATCTATTAATCAATATTTTTGAATGCTTAATATTACTCGTATATACGTATTGAAGAAGAGTAGGAACCACCAACCCAAATATAAAACGGCAACATCCATCTCTCAAAAGGCCACGTGACGGCCACAAACCAAAAGCCATACGGCGGTCAATGACTGGGCGCGAAGAGGAACATCTCAAAATTGGACAAGGCAGGCCACACTTGGGAGTCGAATTCCCCACATCTCCATTATTTTACTCTCATGTGAGATCAAACATAGCGATAAAATTCTTTTAATATAATTCTCTCATAATATATATATATATATATTATTTTAAATATGTGGATAGTAGAAAATGAAATTAAAAAGATTTAACATTTTCCATATTTTTAATATTGAATCCTTTACCTTTTTAGTGTTCATATAAAAATATTCAGGATACACGCTAACAGTGTTTGGATTCCTAATAAAAATATTGAAGAAGTAATTTTTTTAGATTTTCAAAATGCGAAAATCGAAATCTAAATGGGCTCTTTGTAATGGTACAATGTCTGAGTTCCGTCAAGTTGAATTATTTTCCTTTTTTTTCTAAAGGAAAGCAAAGTGACAGCATGCAGGGCGCTAAACTCGGGATTTGATTGGATGGCGGACGTCACAATAAATAATAAAACAACAGAGAGAGAGAAATAAAAAAAAGGCGGCTTTAATTTCACATTCATCTCTCTCTCTCTCGTATCTTCCCACGCTTTCCCCATTTCGCTTCCATTCTCACCAAAACAACTCTCTCTCTCTCTCTCTCTCTCTCTCTCTGCAACGAAACCCCTCCAAAGCCTCTCCTCCTCTCTCGTCTTTTTGTTTTCTCCATTACTGCACACAAAGCAACACCCCATTTGTGTTTCCGATCACCATGAAGAAAGCCAAGAACAGCGGCAGCAGCAGCAACGCGCCCCCGCGGGTGGAGGAGATGATGCCCAAGAAGCTGTCGCTGTGGAACACCCGGACGTTCCGCCCAATCATCACCCACGACGAGCTCGAGCCCATTCTCACCTCCTTCGGCTTCATGCCCCTCCCCCCTTCTTCGCCTCCTCCTCCTCCTCCTCAGCCGGCGGCGGCGACGACTCAGGAGGGCGGAGAGAAAGCTCCGCCGGGCGATGAAGTCATTGCGACGCCGACGGACAAGACCAAGGCGATGGTTTGGAGGGAGTACGCGTATACCCGGTCGACGTCCTCCGCGGCGGAGGGCGGAGCGTTGTGGGTGGCGCAGGCTGCGCTGCTGCCCCGGCCGCGGCTGCCGTACCCCCGCGTTGACGGGCTCCACCTGATGACCTACAAGGCCTTCCTTGGCGCCGTCGAGTTCTTCCTCGGCCCCACCGCCGTCCCCAACCTCTTCCACGTCAGGTGCCGCCTCTCTCTCTCTCTCTCTCTCTCCATTTGTTTTCCGTTCTTGATCCTTACGACTGTACTGTAACAGACCTTTGTGATCCCTTTAATTACTAAAGATGCCCCTGTCCATGTTTGCCTCTGGAATTTTGTCCATTACAAGATGCGTTTTCTTTTTATTTTATTTTTTTCTCTGCGAGGGGCGTGTTCGAAACCGTTCGCTAATTTTGCTCCTTGTTTTCATGAGAGCACGCTAAAAATGCCTCATTTTTAATGGTAATCGAAACAAACACTTCCTTTAAGGAGCTTTAATCACATGACTGCAACTGCATTTATGGCCTTAGTGTCTACGGAATCTTATTTAATTAAGGCGTAAACTAAACTCCTTCTCAAAACCGATATTTATCGTAGTACATAAGAACAAAAGCAAAGATGAAAACGAAAGGATAAAAGAAAGAAATGGATGTGACCTTTTGAGAGCGAACTGTATCGCCTCTTGAAAAGTTCCAAGTCAAAATTGGAATGAGCTATTCGACCTTAGTTAATGCGGTACTTGATATAGTAGTTTGTTTTTCTGTCATTGCTGTTGATGACTGCTTTGTCCCAGAGGATATTGCAGATTTCATCAATTAATATTGGTGGACGCGAGCCCTCGCACAGCTGAACCGGTCAGCTCGAGGAGCAGGTGGTTCTTGGTTCGACAAAAAATATATGTTCAGAGGATTCATGAACGTACGAGCTTTGAACAGCCGAAACTGTGACAAGTGATTGGACTGAAACAGTGTACGACCGTATTTGTTTAAGATTCTTTTTTTTAATAGTTTTGTAAGAGTATTGTATGCTGTTATAACCTGAGACTGCAAATAAAATACTCCAATGACACATTTGGCCTAAAGTTGTTTACTTTTCCTGTTCTCTAAATTTCTTCCGGGTAAAATCCTTCACATGTATACTTATCTGAGTTTTTCTTTAACTTCTCAACAAGCCAAAGTATTGGCTTCAAAAATTGTGACTGAGCAACTACTCAAATTCTCTCTCAACAATTTAAATTGTTCTGTAGCTAGGTTTTTCTAGAACACTTGTTTGAGTGTCAGCTATCATCCTTTGGATTCCAAAAAAAGCCATTTCCAACTTGTCGTGGTTTTATGGAGTTCAACTTGTCAGTCTGAATCAAGTTGGTTGGCACAGATGGTTAGCGGGTCTGTGCCCCGGGTTGAGGGACTGAGAGCTAGTAGCTCCGAGTTCGAGCTCCGGAGTCCCCAATTTTGGCCAGGATTTAATCTTTACCGCTCCCGTCCGAACACCGGATTAGTCGGGTGCTAGTAGCCCTGGATTACTGATGGGTCTTAGACCGTGACAAAAAAAACTTGTCATTCTTTGTCGATTGTATAATGGGCACTTGATTATGGAGTTCAACTAATGTAGTCCCATGATGGAATGACATCCCTATAGAGAGAGACCCAAGAAAATTCCATAACATGTGGCCTTGCACGCCTCTGCAAATACAAATGAATTTTGATGTATAATAGAGGCTGAGAAACATAACTATGAAAATGAAAATAAAATAGACGTTATTAGTAGTAAAAGTGCAAGAATCTTAGACACCAACACTACTAATAACTTGTCAATTTGACATAACAAATCTCCATAATAAATAGTTCGTATGAAGTGAACTAAACTCCAATTCAGAGTTAATAATAAACTTCTCAAAAGCTTCGCTAGATCTATAACCAACGCATGTATTTATAACATGAAACATTAGTTACTATAAGTACAAGAAAGTTAATAATGGAAACATAGATTATTGGAATATTGTGGGTTGTAACTATCCACTAATTCCCTAACCAACAAATTATCCTCATAAGAAATATAAACTGCTGTCGTATCGTCATGTTCCTGCAAAAGTGGATGCATTTCAGAATAATGCTTAAATTGAGATGGAATCTCTTTTCTTTAGAGGCACCTGGAATGGCATCTCTTTATGCCATATAATGATAATTATTTAGATTGAATGAATCATTCATATGCATAGCCATTTGATTTATCAAAGACCACAATGCTGATCAATTAGAAGAATTTCTCTATATAGAATGGAAATTTTTTTTCTTATTTCCTTCTCATATCGAAAAATAAAACTGCAATTTTTTATTCTATTCTACTTATCTCCAACCATAACTCCTTTGCATATAGCTAGTGGAGTTCTTAATTCACCTTCAGTCTTTCTTCTCTAGAATGTGATAATATGGTATTCGTCTGTTGGAGAATTTCCAAACATTAATTAATTTCTGAATTAAATCACTTACGGTAAATCACTTACGTTAAAATGCTTATCTTCTTTCTTTTGAGGGGCTACACGAACAGAGGGCCGAAGCCCAATACAACAGGTGTTCTCATTTCTCAGGGTGAAAATACCTAACTTTTAAACCCAGTTTAAGAAATACTAACCAAACTTCATACTGTAGATTTACAATGTGCCAAAACTAGATAGTTATATTTCATTGGTTATTTGGTTTTAATGAACACTAGAATATTTAGTAGAGCAGTTCCATTGTCAAATGATAATATTATCTGCTGTCATATTTTTTGTTATCATCCTCCGTATTCTCATGTTTTATCTAAATTTGCCATGGTAACAATTTCTTGAAACATCCAAGATTTTTCTTTTTGAACTTGCCATATTTTACTGATGCACTAGAAGAATTTCTTGCAATATCCATTATCACTTATCTGCTTGACAGCATTATTGAAACTGGATCGTTTAGTAACTAATTTTGCATTGATTTCTGACATATTATCTAGGTTTGTGCAACCTGCAGTTGAATTCATTTGCTAGTCTTTGAACTCTGGTATTTTCTATTATGTTACAAATTGCAATCGTTTTTGAATGAATTATGAAGCTTGTTCTGGTCCAGGGCCATGTCTCTTACTCAAGCACTCGATCTAGTGTTTGATAAAGCTTACCGACCCATGAGAGACTGCGAGATTGATGAAGAAGGGATCCTTGTATACCGAGATGGCACTATAGATCACGTTACTAAGATGGTGTGCAATCTGTGCAGCAGTGACAGTAATGACAGAGACAACAACTTTAACAATATCTTCACTGCAAGCTGCATCAAGAAAGCCAGCTGCAATAACATGAATGAGAATCCTGTTAATTTGACATATCTAGTTCCATTGAAAGATCTTTTCCCTAGTAGAAACATTTTGAGTCCAAGTTGATACTTTCAAGATCACAATATATCAGCAAAATCAAACCAAGTGGTATGGCACTTCTGGTTTTGCCCTTTGGCCTCCATAAATTTCTTGATTCAACTTTACTTTTGCTCCTCACATAATCCACCATCAGGTAGGAGGTTTGGATGAAATAGTTCTGATCTGTCCTAAACTAGATCGAGACTTGTGAATATGCTCTTTATTTTTACAAGCTAATATTTCCATCTAGATTTTAAGATTCTCCTTTGCTCAAATGAAAAAGTGTATCTATGTGAAATCTTTCGTGAGGCGAATATGGACACATTATGAATCTTGAATAGGAAATTCAATTTCACAATTTATATCATTAGGTGAACCTTTTTTTTTTGTCGATGTTGTGGGTTGCACTTGGAGTACCAATGGACCAAAATTGCGTGTTTGTTAGCCAGCTATGACCCCCTTATTCATCCAATTTTCTTTGTTACCATTCTCGTCTGTAATTTCTGGGATCTTAAAAGGATATTCTTCTCTCTGATTACAAAATGAAAGGGATGGCCCTTATTAAAATGTCAACTGTGACACCGGTGCCACAATCTTATTTGCATACTGTCGTTTCGTCATGCTTATTGCATCCGAAAGCCGAAGTGGACAGAGTTGTCACACTTTTAGTGCCTCGCTTGCTCTCTTGAATGAACTAAATTTATTGCTTTTATTTCAAAGTATATGAAAATATCTGTTCTTTAAAATTTTGAATATTTCCAAACACAACCACACCCAAAATAACAACTGTGGTTTATCATGCAGCTTGTAAGGTATACCTTGAATCATGAAAACACCAAAATGGCCTTGTCCTCTTCGCTCTAAACATAAAGCATATTCTTCATCTTATATTTTAAAAAAATAGAGTCTACTTCAGAAAACAATTGTTAAAACCCAATTCCAATTTAAATTGTAGGGTTAACATTGAGACCAACCTATTTAACCCGATTCAAACCAAAAGGTTTTGGTTCAGGCCAAACTCAATAAATTTTGAGACAGATTAAAATAATATAATTCTATATTATACTAGTTTTGATATGAAAATTAACATTAATAATTATTTTATATAAATTAACTGAAATTATTAAATTATTTTTAATACTTATCATTCTTTTTTTTATTCTACTCACCATCATTTTATATTTTATTTTCTAAACTCATTTATTCTTAAATTTCTTAAATAAAAAAATGCTTAAGTCAATAAAAACCCAACCGAATCAAAGCCGATGACTCGACCCCATCGCACCCAACAAGAAATGTTCCAGACCCAATATCACTCTTAGAAACTTACAATATCTTAGTCGAGCTAATACTAATGTGAAATAAGATTATATTGTTTACGAAGTATTTTTGCGCCTACACCTTTAGATGCATAGCTCCAAATAAATCCCTTCAGACTGTCAGATTGGAGATGTCACAAGGTATTAGGCATGACCAGTAACTCGACCAATCTATTGCAGGATAATCAGAATAAATTAAGATTAATTCGTCTTACATAATAACATAAACAAGTACAAGCAACATTGATACAATCTATAGGCGTCAATAGAAACAAGAAGAGACCATCTAATGGGAGCTACATTACACGAGAACTAGAAACAAGTTATCCACTAATCTAACGAAATATGTCGAGCAGATAACTGATGATAAGAGAAGGTAATTAATCCACAAGTCTCTTCCCTTTGAACCGCGGAAGCTAAGCCTCAGCAAGATGAAAGGCTCTGAAATACCACCAAGATTACAAGTAGTGCCAGCATCACTTATTTCCATGGCATGGTAGGCAAGCCTTGTTGACTGCTGGTGTTGCCAGTGCCAGCAATCGGATTCAGTGGGCTCCCTGGACTACCAGAGGATTCGCTCAAGATGCCTCGAGACGGTGAGCTATTGGCTCCTGCTGACTTCACACCTGGGCCAAGCTTCCCAGGTGCTGATGTAGGATCTAAATGTGGTGTCTTTTTTGGTTCTTTCTTGCCATCAGCTATGAAGCTTCCCACAACCACCTGCAATGCAACATGAAAACATGGTCTAGTTTTGTAGTTCATGATAATCTAATAAATTTAACAGCTTAACCATTCTGAGAGAAGGTTTCCACAGAACAAATTATAACATGACACAAGCCTTCATGAAACATGAAAATATGGATTAGTCAGCTTTTACTTCTGCCAATTGGCTTTCTTGTATGATTGATGTACATAATTTGATAAATCTAGGATGAGAGCATAACTAGCAGCCATCCTTTCCTCGCTCAGGAAAAAAGATCTAAATTCCTTGAGCAATGAATTTTAAATAAACATGAAGGCATCAACAATCTATGCCAACTGCACATGATTTTCCTATAATTCGTCTTGAAAGTTTGACAAAATATCTTTTTAAGGATAGTTTGACAATGTATCAAGTGATATTACATAAGTTTTAGTTCGAGTGAGAAAGCAGCATACATCATTCAAAGAAAGATAATTTGAATATAGCAGGTAAAATCCGATATTTAAGGCCCTACTAATAAGATGTATTCTTTTTTAGGATGAATAAGGTGTAAATATTGACTCTATTAAAATACTTCCATAAAAACATAAGCTTCCATCAATCAACCCGCTTTCATTCAAATTAAGTAAACACGTCCAAGAAGGAACATTTATTAGGCAGTAGCATCATAAGAGAAAAGCTGCCATTTTTGGTTGTGCACAATTTTCAATTGTTGTTCAGTGTTCAACTGTTGAAACAAATAATTACAAAATAATAGAGAATATGAAAAGGCCAACCTGGACGGGGGATGCTGCGGTTAAAGGTCCTGCGACCCCACCACCCAAAACACGCCCATCAGGACCAGCAAGAGACACACTCAATCCACCAGTACGACTACGGTGTCCTCCACTCTCAGAAAGCAAAAATGATCCAGACAATGACAAGATCTCAAATCGCCCCTGCATATAGAATCATATAAAATCCCAGAAAAGCAGTTATAGTAATTCCATAGGGAACAATGATTATATCTTAACTTATCTTCATAAATAGAAAGTAATTCATGAGTTAAATTAGAGACTTCCCAAATGTATATCGACTTTTGCCGCATAACATAGGTTACGTAAGATTTGGTGGATACTAATTACATTCTGGCGGAAATTTTCTCTTTAAATAGATATCAATGTTTTGAAGATGGAAAGAACATTTCTAATCACGGTTCATGCATTTACAGAATTGACCATGAAACTAGGGCAGGACAATTTCGTGGAAGCTTTTACAACTTCTTTAGGAAAAGTAGCCTTTACAACTTGTGGACAGCACAGCAGTTCTCAAAGCAAGAGAACTTAAATTTATATTCGCTAAATGCAAAACATTAACCTGATAAGTTACGGTTCCACCAGAGGTTGCTGCTTGGCGAAGAGTCACATTAGATATAGCACCATTGGCTGAAAGAATACAGACAGCACGTGGTCCGTGCTGAGAAAATGACAAAATTTTCGATGACACATCCTGAACAGTAATACAAACTGTTGTTAGTATAAAATAATATTTCAATTTTTTGCGACTTTGAGGTATGCAAGTCATAATTAACAATCAAAGAAAAACAATTAAGCGCTCACTTTAAAATGCATGACAGAAACTTGGATACTGCATGCAGAGCACAATAACTTGAAAATAAAGTTCAAGGTTTATTTCTCGAAAAAAGATGATTAATACTCTAAGGATCAACAACTTTCTCTATTGTAATCATCAAAAGAAATTCTTTCTTACTAATCCACTTGTAGGGCATGCCAAAAAAACAGTTAAATGGGTCAACTGGCATCCATTCACTTGATGCACACAAACCATATAGTGATTAATATAGTCAAGGTAATAGTGGGACAGAAATATTATAGCATGCATAAGGGTATCTAACGTGTAGATACCACCATAATTGGTAGTAGAAGGTGAAAATTGTACTGAAGCTATCATTTTGAAATGTTAAATATACAAAACCATTTTGAAATGATGTTTACAAAAATGGTAGACATCCTTTTCCATCTCAAATAAGTAAATAAATAAATAACCCTTCGACCAAAAAATAAGTTAACAAAATTGGTTGATCTCTTTATAATGGACTTCTTGATGCAAGGCAGTTCCAGAAGAGTGGTATGAACAATAACTCAAATATGCGAATTGAAAATAATAGGAGTCAGCTTCACAATATTAATAATGATCACCACAACAACCTCGAATTCATTCATGCTTCAGATGTAAAATCATTTTACTTAATCAAGTCCCTAGGATGATGCAATGTCTCACATCTCGACTAGTCAATCAAAAGGCTTTGAGTTTAATGTCCATCGATGGAACTTATGTCCCTTTTATTTTCATTTCTTTCTCAAAGAAAATTAATCAATTTAAAAAAAGACTAATATCATAGGTTAACAATATTTCTTGCTAAATGAAAATAAAACAATTTTGTATGTTTCGGAATTATGTTAATTAGAAAAGAATGAGAAAAGTCAATGGACAGAGGTAAAGTATGGTAAATAGTAATATTCCTAAGCACTTCTAGAAACATAAATGGAATGGTACTCCTGAGAACTAGACAGAGTATCATCAAATATATTCCTCAATTTTTATTTTTCAGAACACATTATTCCACTAAAGCAAAGACTTTAAACGAATACCTCTCCAGCATTAACAGTTATAACATGAGGTGTGAATCCTAAGCCTGCTGATCCTGCAAGAAGTTTCAATAAGCATCAATTAAGGATAGGAGGGAGCAGACAAATTGTGACATGATTATGTAAATAAAGTAACAGAGGTCTCACAATCTGCAAATAGCATCTAGATTATGTACTGATAATAACTACAGCATAAGTTCTCAAAGAAACAAAATACTAGTATTTAGGTAATTTAGCACACAGTAATTAAACCAACCTTTTTTTCTTAAAATAAACAACTAGCTTGAGTTAAATTAAATACTCAAGCATTTCTAAACAGAAAGCTATTTTCATTGACCAAGAAGAATATAAAACTCGATGAAGATAATTTAAGGGCTAGCAGCTTTTAGAAGCAAGTAATGAAATTGAGCTGGAAACAGTCAATTTTTTTACTGTCTTCACTTCAACAACATGAAAGAAGATAGGGAGGGCACTGATGTAATTCTTCAACAATACATTCCCTGACTGTCAGATCCACCAGGAAATTCAGTCTTGCTCGGTTTTTTTTTTGACCCCTTCATAATTTACATAATAATTTGTTCGTTTTTCTTTTCTATTCTTTAGCGGATCCCAACCAGGTATAACTCAGGGGAGCAAAACCATTTAAGCCTCCTCTAAAGTCGTAAAAATGAGAACCCAACTGAAAGCCATTTAAATGGGGGCGTCGAGTGGCCAAGAAATGTACCTAGAGCAGCCATCTGTTGCTTCTTGCCAGAGCCAAGTGGCCGACCCCTCTTCTTGCCAGACCCAGGGGTCGAGGAAGCTGGTTTAGTTGATCCAGCAGGCGACGGCGAGAACTCACCGGCACCAGCTCCCGGTGGCAGAGGAGAGGCAGAAGACACGGGGGTCGGAGCGAGGGCCATGCTGCCGTCTGGTCCATACTTCCTCGGCCGCCCTCGCTTCCGTTTCACTGGTTCTCCCATATTGATGTTTAGTCCATGCAGTGGCACAGCAGGGGAGGCGCCGTCGCCAGATACAGCCCCGCCACCTCCTCCTCCTTGGTAAGGTGGAGGCGAGGCGCTGGTTAACGGCTTGTAGATCGCCGTGCCGTCGGGCGCGTAGATCAATTGCATGTTCTGCATCGCCTGCTGGGAGTGCACCGAACTTTTTGGCACGCTGATGCTAAAAGATTCCCTACCAGACAAAAATCCAGGCTCCGATCTCATCTCCATTGGCACAAGAAACAAGCTCCTACCCGCTCTTCTGAACTAAACCACAAGAAAATTCCAGTGAAGCAACACCAAGGAGCACGGACACAGAGCCTGTTCAAAGTAACGAAAGATTATATTTTGGCAATCTTTTCCCGCAAAAGGCTCCAAATTTATCAACTTTACGACGAGCTCTACTGAGAATGCCGGAGAAATCAGAAGAAAAGTGTCAACTCAAACGAGTTCACAGTCCTAAACTTAAAAATCCGATTTTTAC
This sequence comes from Pontederia paniculata, assembly GCA_001647135.1. Taxonomy (NCBI): domain Eukaryota; kingdom Viridiplantae; phylum Streptophyta; class Magnoliopsida; order Commelinales; family Pontederiaceae; genus Pontederia; species Pontederia paniculata. The sequence goes on along the minus strand of LTAE01004246.1, from coordinate 2,823 downwards.
ACGGGAATCACATAAAAAACAACGACTACTACTACAAGATCAAACTATAATTTGCAGTATACAAGGCTACACCAAGAGCGACTCCACCAAAAATTCTTAAACCCTACCGAAAAATAGAAGACGAAAAGGCGTAAAAGGGAAATAAAAAAAAGGGAAAAATTTTAGCAGAAAACCAGATCCAGCAAATAAAGCAGCAAAATTTAAAGAAATTTTACCCAAAAATTCCTCCTTTTTTTACAAATTTCTCTGGAAAATTGAGGAATTCGCCGGCTATATCGGAGAAAAGGCACTGGAATGCGTAAAGTCGGAGAAATCGGGGAGAAAATAGTAGAAAAAAAAAGGGAGACGCAAAGGGGAAAAAAAGGAAGCTCTAGTGATCTAATCCATGCATCCTTTGTCTGAGCGCCTCACCAAAAGGAAAAAAAATAAGGGGAAATACGAACCCTATTTCGCGAGAGGCTTCTTTTTCTTTAGAAAAAAAAAGTAGAATAATACGAATTAAAGAGAAAAAGGAAATAAGCCGAAATTGCTTACGTGCATATATATTAAATTTAATGAGACGACACCAACTTTTTTTTCTAAAGATAATTCCATGAGTAACACTTTTGGCTACCGGGGTTAAAACGAAAAAATAAAAATAAAAAACGAAAAACAGGAAAAAATACTTTAATCCAATATAAAAAAAATTGTTTAGTATTCTATTTTTTAAAACAAAAATAAAATCATTCGAGAAATTGACTTATATAAAAAACATGTTATTTTTATATATTTTAAATAACTCTTAACGTAAATAAATTTATTCAAATAACATAAAGATTGTGTAAATGCGTTTTGTAACAAAAAATATGTAAGATGCAACTGATTATAGCAAATGTAAATATGCTAGCTAACTTATATAATTAGTATTACTTAGTTAATAATTTTATCATAAACTAGAAGTAATGAAAAATTAGGCCTAATAATTAATACTTCAAAATATTTAATCAAAAAATATTGAGCGATTTTTTAAAAAACATTATATCAAACCCATGCTACTTTCACCACGTACTATTTTGGGCATATTTTCATTATTTGAACTGTAACTTATTTGTCATCTCAACTTTCTTATTTAAATCATTTTCTTTTTAAAAATTATTAAGGTTTCTCTGTTAACATTTTTATTTATCCAATAATAATAATAATATTGTTCCATTATCATTTTAAAAAATAGAAACAATAGGTCATTCTAAATCTAAAAGAAAATTTTAAAATGTACAAGTATATTAATATGTAGCCAAATAGTGGAGGGTACAAATGTAATTAGATAATAAAAGAAAAAAATAATTGAAAAGCTTTTATTAGTTCAGGTAAAGAAAAAAAATAATTAAAGGTTGAAACCAAAATAGGCGGAAGGTTGAAGATATCCTTTTTCGATAAGAAATGGGATGGCTTGTGGGTAACAATATATAATTTATTAAGAAAATGATCGTAGAGATCACTATAATAATATACATAGAAGTCTTGCAAAAATAAATTTTCATGACTGACTTATATATGTAAGTTAAAAAATTAACTTATACAAACATTGGAGTTTCAAATATTTTGATTTATGTATTTTATTATTGTTTAGAAAATCTTCACACTTAGATTTTGAAATAAAAAACGAAGGGGTGCGAGAGGTCTTCTTGAAATACAAGAGGTAAAAAAACAAGTATTAATATCGAAATACTATAAGCCAAAAAGAAATATTTACCAGTTCTACACTTGGACCATATATGCTCTCCTCTCCTAATGTTTCATATTTACAACACCTAACTTTATATTTCGTGGAATCATTTTAAAATAAAATTTAATACGTCTATAAAGCTTTTGTGCTCTTCATACTCTATAAAATACAGGTATATTAACTCTTTTAAAATGAATTTGCATTAAAAAAAATAAACGAGTCGAATTTGCTCCTTAGAATAATATTCTCGGAGAGTAATTAGATACTCCAAACGAGAGTCTCCGAATGCATAGACACAAAGTCAAAGTTGATAGGTCACAACTCAAATTTGCCAAAAGAAATGTGAACTTGTTGCTCTATGATTGCCAAACAAGAAAATTGAATCATTCGACATTCATAAAGGTAATTTTTATTTCATTTCAAAGTTAAATATATGATAAATATGAATCATATTTTGAGTACATATTAAGCTTAAAGGAAAAAGAAGAAGAGAAGAAAACAAGATGGAGTTTGCTAAGAAACATGTTGCAAACTTAGTGCACTTCAACCTATCATTGTTGCATCATATAATTGTGTAGTCTATCATTGTCCATATGTGTGCACATGGACATGTAATTTAATTAGGTGCTAAATTGCTAATACGTAGTATGCGTAGCAAAGTTTCCTTTCTTTTCATTGGCGCAACTCTTGCTATACAACAATGTGAAAAGAATAATAAAAAAACATTTGGAAAGCTGCGTTCATCATTTTTTGGATAAAGGAAAAGAATTGTTGTGCAATCGTCTTCCAATGAATCACTTGTTCAATAGTATAAGATTGAATGTACTTATGAGGTTCAATCTCATGTGTTTTGATGATAGCAAAAGTATGTAATTAAATGTATTTAATTGTGTATTAAGTTGTGCAGCTCACAGGTTCAAAAATGAAGAAAATAGGCTTCTCAGACAGAGCGGTCGATCACTCCAGGTCAGCGGTCGATCGCTATAAAAAGCACTTCAAAATGTTGGTCAAGTCGATACAGCGGTCGACCGGTCCGTCAAAGCGGTCGACCGCTCCGCATCACAGAAGCGAAGCTGCTCTGGATTGAGAAACGGTCGACCGCTTCAGGACAGCGGTCG